>JARHVA010003606.1:0-2500 GCA_037957365.1 Torreya grandis | reverse complement strand
AACCCTTTAGTAGAGGACATAACCCCTTATTTATACATTTTACACCACTTTCAAATATATGAATGTGGGTTGAAATTTATAAAGCTATAAAATAACCCTCCAAATTCCACTAAAATTCTCCCAGTTAGAAAATATTCCTTTCCATGCTTAAAATCTTCATCCATTTGTAAGAAAAATCGTTGCTCTAACTACCTCTACAAGGAATGATTAATATTTGTAACAAAATCTTAGATTTCATTACCGAAGATGCCCTTTTACATGATTTATATGGTGAAATTTAATGGTGGAGGCCTAACAAACTTTGTCCTCATGTGTAACTACATGGAGGTGCCCTTCACCACTTACTTACACAACTGAAACCTTATGGATAATTGCCTTTCCTCTTGTGAATGCCAAAGAGAGACTATTACCTCGTGATGACTACAATGGAATACTCTAGTTATGGTAAAGGTTGAAATTAATTTATGGTCCATCTGGAAAATATACTTTAGAATGGCCTGTAAACTCTCTTTTGTGTTGTGAATTTTTGCTCATCCATGAAGGACCCATCAATTTCAGCTCCCATGCTAAAATTTACCACATATTGACACATGGAACTCCACATCAGGTCTAACTAGGCACTTGTAGGACTCAAAAGTGACTAAGCCACTTAATTGGCTCAATCTAGACACTATCACATTCTCATGCCATTTTCAAGGTAGATCAAATACACACTGTCTATCTGTTAAGAAGTCTTTAGGTACTAATTTATCCAAATTCATTGATCTTGACTTGGGCCTTTGATATCCTTCCACTTGATAGATCCATGGGTTCTTTTTTATTTTTTTCATTACTTAGATGATATAATACCACATAAAAGTCTCTCATTAGATTTATAGCCTTGTTGATTTGTCAAATATTTACCCACACAATTAATCTCAATTTCATGGACCAAGCATACTTTTTAGTCCTTTTAAACCCAAGATTAACATAGACCTTTAATTCATATCTAAATCATTATGGTTATGACACATGTCACTACTGCATTCAACCTAGACCCTTTGAAAAGTCTACTCTCATTTATACCATCGATCTACTAGATACATGATTAATAAGGAACTATTGATTTCATTGGTCACTTGGTGACAGTTTGACACTTTTCCTTCTCACATATCTATAAAATATTTAACTTGCTAACCCCAGCTCATCATCAGATGCACTAATATGGTTCCTGCAATGGTAACACTTATGACCTTTTCACTCATCCTAGGTATTTGTTGAAATCTTGACCTATTATGTACCATTGATTAGGGTATATACATTTTATTATGTACCATAAATCAATGAGAACATTCCTAAACTTTTAATCATACCCTATGAGCTTGGAAGTTCACACATTCATGCTTGTCTTGAATCCTTTAGACTTTTTAGTTTTAATCATGAAACTTTAGATCATCTTTCCCTGATTCAACATACACCATTTGATTTTGATCCAATAGGTTGATTGCGATTAGCTCTAGGTTGAAAATGAAATTAACTAAGTCTAATATTAAGGAATAAAGAAATTAGTATAAAATCTTAGCCTAAGGTCTTGGTTAATAGATAAATATGATAGAATCCTTAGGATAAAACACTAAGCTAAGTTCATAGCAAAGGGACCAAGCGTTAATTAGAGAAAATAGTTAAAAGGACCAAGGGAAACGTGAAATAAAAGGGACCAAATAAAAATTTTAGACCAAAGTTTTGTCATGTTAATGAACACAACTAAACCTTAGTATAAAATTTGGAGTAAGCCCATTACATATTTAATGTGTTCCCATGTAAATTGCTCCTTCTAATTTGAATTTAAATCAAAGGGCCTAAGTTAGGGAAATTGGAACAAGGGTCTTAAGGTGAATAAATATGAATTTAAATTGGATTTTTATAAACCAAAGGCTACTAAAGACCAAATTAATAAGACACTTGACCTCTGATGGACACTTAAAAAAATAGGAAATAGGGTAAATCAATTAGGCATCTATGCTTAACAAGGGCTCAATTACTTCATTGTAATTTTGGGCACTGCCACTAATTTTATAGTGGTTGATTTTTTCATCATATTCTAGTTATTGCATGATTTGATAGGTTAGAAACTAAAAATTTATAGGCAAAAATGCTTGAGCTCCATAAACAAGCTTAAAAGAGCTTTTCCCTGTAGCTCTTTTGGGCATGATCCTGTCAACCCACAAAGCAAACTTCAATCATTCACCCCACTTCTTCTTATTTTATTATAATGTTTGTCTAATGATTTTGAGTAAGTTCTTATTATTATATTTTGCTTTCCCATTTCCTTGAGGGTTGTAATTGGAAGCCTAGGTAAATTCAATCCCATACTCGTTACATAATACCACTAAATGCTTAACTTTGAAACTCATGGCACTATCAACAATAATTTTGATAAGCACACCAAATCTACAAATAATATTATTTAGTAAAATATCCATAAACACCTAGTGTTTAACCTTTTTTATAGGGACTGTTT
>JARHVA010003605.1:1780000-1911396 GCA_037957365.1 Torreya grandis | reverse complement strand
AAAATGCAATTTTTTGAGAGGTTTAAGAGATTGGTTGATCACATAAAATATTTATAATTATTGATAATTATAATTAAAAGGTAATAATTAAAAAATAATTAGGTATTTATTCTTCATAAAACTCAATAAATTTTTCAAAACTCAGACCTACAAACATGCATTCAGAAATGAAATTATGCAAGCTAGTCAACACCAAAAAATACATATTTTGAGTTTTATTGAGTGAAATATCATGAAATTTTACATGGAAATATGTTTTTGATGTAATTTAAGGTTTAAAATTATTTTAATGTTTTTTATTATACTTCAAGAGATAAAATTCTAAAATATAGGTCATCCCCCTTTTAGTTAAATTTAGAAAAGGTCAAGCCAACAACTAGAGTTTTTAGTTAACCCTAGAAAAGTGGAGAAGTTGAGTTCAAATATTGGTTAATATTTTATGCCATATTTTTATGCAAGATACCCATTATAATTTCAACATGCAATATCTTTCCTATTACATCCCCCTTTGAGCTAAATTTATAAAGTCAAGATCATGTAAGTTGCAAGTCAAGTAAAATTAAAAGATATAAATATATTTAATTGAATTAAAACTTAAATATGAATTCAAGATCAAAAACTATTTAACTAAATATCTCTTCAAGACTAAAAAAAATCAAAGCATGAAAGAGACCTTTGAATTTTCAACAACTCAAAAAGGCTTCTCTCCCTAATTACCATGCCATATTCGAAGGTAAATAATGTTTAGACTCTTAAAATGTTATGTTTTAATTTGGGAAGTTGTGTTTTTAAAGTTTAAATTTTCTTTTCAAGGTTGATTTGGTAGTGGAGTTAAATCAAGAGTGAACAAAGGACTAACAAGGACTCATCTAGAGCTTCTCATCTTCTCTCGTCTTATTCCTATCTATATGTACATTGATTTTTTTAATGACTATACTTTTGGATTACTGAGAATCTACCAAAATTTATACTACTTTACCTTTTGAATCAGTAAATATCTAAATTTTTCTTCCATTTTAAAATTGTTCATGACATTGTGTGTTTTAATATTCATTAAATATAACTTAGTGAATGATTATTTTTACTATGTTTATGTCTTAATATATCACCCATTATATCTAATAATTAAATGTGTATGTGTATGAAGATGAAGTAAATGTGTGCAGGTTATTAATCTTCCAAATTATGTCAATTATAGGCATAATTGACATTCACATTAGTGCATCACCTCAATTTTCAATTTTCATTTCTATTTTTAGTTTTAGCATTGATCTTTCTACCCTTTTCCTAGTAAAAAAAAACACAGAATTATATTAGTTTAGAGAGAATTAGGTGAGTTTACCAAATATAACCAACCCTTCATCTAGATATTCTCTTCAAAATAAGGTACCACACCCTTATAGAGTCTCCATTGTATCAATATAATTAAGAACAGACCACACATTCTCAATAGGGTGTGTACTTTTCAATGATAATAACAAACCTTCTGGGTTTTTATATCACCTTTGCTCTGGTGTGTTCAAATATCATACATAGGATATTACTCTTTGTCAAACCCTAGCTTCCTCACCTTTAGATTTACTATGGTAAAAAAAAATTAGTTCTCACATGGTATCGAGCTACCCCAAGGACCCCCTTTATTAATGGGCAATACCTACATAGCCAATACTTTGAAGAGGGCCTTAGTTTTACATATATTTCCCCTACGTGTTATCTTGTGTGTGTATCAAGATGTAATGTGTGATAAATAAGTAAATAGAGTGACCTAGATTTTAACTTAGAAAATATGGTTCATAGAATGATCCTTCAGTACATTAGACTTGTATAAGGGTTATCCTTTGACTGATATTGAAATAGTAAATAATAAGGAAGCTTTTTCTCAACTTCAATGATTAATTGAATGTTTTTGGTGGGTTTTCTTGTGAGTTACTATGTCTATTTTAGGTGAGGAATTAATGAAGGTTGATATATATATATATATATATATATATATATATATATATATATATATGTCCCTTTTAGAAATATCTCTCATTAAATCACTTAAGCTAATCATAATGACATGTTACAACTGATAGTTTGATGACTTTTGGGCACTAGACAATTAGGATGGCATAGGACACTAGAATCAACATAGGTTTTATGGCAAGGATGCAATTGTCCAAAAAGATAGAAATAAGTAAAGGTCCAAAAATTATAGAGGATGATAATCAATTTTATAGCATTTTGAGAAACATAGAAGGCTTGGTCATAAAATAACATATGGCCAAACTACAACAGGCACAAGAGATAGTAGCTGCAAGCCTTTTGGTAATAGTAAGGTCTTAATAATTGAAGGTTTAAAACCATGAGAAATAATTTCTAAGTATGAAATATTAAGGTGATATATAATTTATGTTTTAGTGTATACATTTACCTCCTTTAATCTAGTAATGAAATTACTCATTTAAAAGAAAAAAAATGCATACCTGAGTGTGTATAAAACACCTTATCTTTGTGTGAATCCAACTTAAGTGATTTATTTGTGTGATTGAAATATAATACTAAGCAGAATGATAAAATATATAATTATTACATATAATCTATAATTTGAATAATTTTAAATGCTTTAAAAATAAAGAGAGTAAGGTTAGGAGTACACATGTGTATCGATGCATCCATATTGCCTTTTAGAAAATTTTATTTGAAGAGAAACTTTATTGTGAATATTTGAAGTTGAGATTAAGATAAATTTAAAATGTAAAAGTGAAAATATATATAAATATTGGAGGTAAACTTACCAAACCTTGGAGAAAAGGTGTGTTTCTACCCAATAATCAAGACTAACTCAACCATGCAACCTAATCACTACGTATAACCTAGTGAGCATGAGTGATCCATGTTAACTCACACCATAAATATAGTTTGGGTGGATTGATTAATCATTCCATCCTATAGAATTGTTAATATTTATTGATTTAATCATCTCAACCTTTCCCAAAATTTAAGCCAACCATTATAGTATATTAGCTTAATAACAGTCTGTAAAAAGTCCATTCTAGTTTATGCTAAAATCTATAGAAGTTTATGAAATCTTATAATTAATATTATTTTTGAATTTAAGGTGATTATTTTACATGGCATATGTACCTCATATATGTCTTAAGTTGAAACCTGGGTATAATAATGGTACCAAATATAATAGATATATATATATATATATATAATAGTATATTATATATATATATATATATATATATATATATTATATATATATATATATATATATATATGTATATATATATATATATATAAATATATATATATATAATGTCACCAAAAAAAATGGTATTTGAATCATATAACTGTGCAATTTGGCCAATTTGAAAATTATGTAATTGTGGAATACATGTTCCCATTGCATTTCCCCCACTAAAATTAGAAATTTAAAAACCATTATGGGTGTGGAGAACATGTTTCCATAACATGCCCCCCATTTTAGTCTATAACTATTTGAATAATGAATAAGTGTGGAAGTCATGCTTTTTTGGCATGCCCCCACTGAAATCCGATACGATGTGGTGTGAAAGCATGCCTCTATGACATGCCCCCAATTATTATACCCCCATTTTGAGGTGAGAGGAAATATCATAAATGGTATTTACCTTACCTCAAAAGGATAATATAATTGTATAGTATGTGTAAAGATCATGTAGACATGTAAGAATTAAACATTTCTAGGTGGATATAACAATAATGTAAATAGTATGTGATCACATCAAATCGTAAGATACATGATGTGAATCATGGTAATGTATAAATATTAATATTACAATTTCAACAAGAAATTGATCACAACACATAGAAAAAACTCAAAAGCAAATCAAAAGACAATGGTCTAAGGAGACCTCAAACAAAGGGCATGTTTAAATGCCACACAAATGAAGGGGCATGACTTAGTCAAATGTCCAAAAGGTATAAAAATACATGTTAAAATGTATACAAAAAACTATGACATACGTAAATGTCACAATAGGAAAACATAGGCACAGGGGCCACAATAAATTAAGCATATTCAAATTCTTGAACAAGTAATATAATGCAAGACAAGACACTCAATGAAGTGCATGCATATAAAGCATGGAACATAATCAACCAACATAAATATGTCATACTAAAACCTAGATATATTTTTTAGTAAAAATGTTAAGTGCATAGCATATCAAGTATACTATGAAAGATATAAACATGGATAAAGGCATGTGTAAGTATATAAGCTCAAACATGATAATGTAAAAAGATCATAGAATGATATAACATGGGTGTATCAAAATTAAATAAGTATATGCCCCCAATGTCAAAATTACATGAGTAGATGGAAGGAATAGCATCTAAAATTTCATAGATCATGTGCCTAGGTATGCTTGTTTCACACTCAAAATATGCATGAAAAACGTGTATATAGAAATAGATTATATGTTATCTACCAACATAGAACTAATAAAATAAATACCAATGGGTTAATAAAGTATGTAAATGTTAAATATTTTTTGATTTTATATATATATATATATATATATATATATATATATATATATATATATATATTCAAAATGATCTCAAATAAGGTTCTTATGCAAGTGCATGATGTTTATTATATTTTTGAGAAGTTTCCCTTTAATTGTGGCTAGGTGGTACACACATTTTCCAATTTCTTTGTAATTATAAATGGTCCCAACCAATTTGGTTTGAAATTTCCTTTCTTGTCCTTCTCTGCATTGGTATTATTTTGATTACATTTTAGTACCAAGTCACCCATAGTAAAATCACATGGCCAAATCTTTTTGTTATATGTGTAGATATGCAAAATTAAAATTTAAGCTAAAACCATGCACTTGTGACCATTATTTTGCACACATATCTCTATACCTATCTTAGGACCTTTTTGATCACTTTCTACCATATTGCAGACTCTTATGAAATGCTATATGACCCCTGAATGAATTTAACCCTATCTTAATCAACTTTAAAAATGTTTTAGGCCCTGTCTAACACTCAGCATGATAAAATCTCATTGGATAAGAGAACCCTAGGGGATAGGAGTGCACCACTTTAGTGTCCTCCACCTATCTTATCTTCTTTGCAAATAATGGTTAATTTACTAAATTAAAATCCATAAGAAGTTTGAACCATGTCCTTAAGAAGCCCCATTTGGATGATTTTTAATGATACGATTGTATAAGCACTTTTTAAACCATTCGGAACAAATGAGGATTTCACACCAAAAAACACTAGAATTACACTTACACATTGAGAATAGAATACCTATTTTCCAAATTCTAATTACATACAACCATATTAGCCTAGAGCTCAATTATAAGTACATGTCATAGGTCACAAATCATAGTTAAATCATATAATCATATAAATATTTCACTAGCATCTAACATATTAAACTAGTCATTGAAACACCACTATAATATGGGAGAACTACATGAAGTTTAATCCCTCTTTAAAGTATTGGTATGTAAGCAATGCTCAACATATGGGGTGTTGAGGTCTCACCCAACTTCAACCACTGACCCTCTTTTGTTTTGATTTTCATTGGTTTTCACATGTCAAGGAACTAGGGTTTTTAAAGGAAAATCAATTACACATTGGTCTCCTCAAGTGATCGTAAACTCCTACATCAGATATAAGATCTATAGATGAAGTTACATAAGACCCAAAAACCCTAATTTTCTCACTACAAGTGAACAAGAGCACCCTAGGTTAGATAAGGGCACTAACCCTCTAGTTTCATCTTCCCTATGCTATTGTTTAGGCCTAGATATAGTTCTAATATCTTGATTCCACTTACCATTCCTCTCTACACAATAAGTTTCAGATTTGGATTCCTCTTAGGGGTGTAGTTTTTACTTAATTCTTTGTTTTCTCCTTACATTTTGTAATTTTTAGAAAATTTATAAAATATAGTACTTCTAAAATAGTGAATTTTATCTTTGTTATATTATTCTCATGATTTTTCACAATAGTGTTATCATCTTGGGGTTTTGCATAAATCCCAAATTTAATAAAACATATTGGTGAATCCAATTATTAAAAAATATTTAAAACCCTAGAATTTCATTTTTATTTTTATTTATCCAATAAAATTTCAAATTTATGAGTTCCTACTTGTTTCACTTCATCATGAATATCATGATTGAACTTATGTATTAGCTCCTAGTATAAAGTTTATTGGTACTATTTACATGTTCCTTGCCTATTTCTTGTAAAATCTTAAACATGTATGTAAACCCATTGATGCATCATATTAAGTAAAATATTACATAATATATTAGTCCACCCCACATTGGTGCATTATTATATGAGTATTATTATTATATGTCTTAATTTGAATTATCATCGATTACTACTAGATGTGAGCAATCTCATAGTGTTCCTTTGGTTTCTCTTGCACCTAGACACTCCAACTATATTCACTCATATCCCACTCCTACTATTTTCCATAGGTTTATAGTAAATCATGTAGTCCATTTGTTGTAATAGATGAGGTTAGATACTTCCTCAACTAAGGCAAGAGGAATGCATTCATAAAATTCCACCTCATCCCCAACCTAATCCAATGGGACCAAGAGATTAATCTAAACCATATGATATTGTTGACCAACTCATGAATACACCAAATAATATTTCTATGCTAGACTTACTTGAGAAGGACACCATTTTTAAGGATAGTATTTGCCAAGATTTTAATCAAACACCCATGCCTTGTGACATAGAACCTTATTATTTTGCATCTATTTTGAATAATTTGAAGGTCATCAAGGATGTCATTTATTTTTGAAATGATTATTTTCCACTATAGTCAACCATTGATCAAAATTTACCATTATTTATACAAGTTCAAATTAACAACACAACAATCAAAAGAGTTTTCATTGACAATAGTTCAAGAATCAATATTTGTAATCTTTCATTTCTACAAATAATGGGCATCAACATGGAATCCATTTAAAAGACAGCTAATAATATTAAAGTATGGATGATGTTTCATGAAAAACTTTGGGTTTTATCACTTTATATATCACATTGGGTCCAAAAACCATATTTACACAATTTTAGGTAATGCCTAACCATTTTATTTACAATTTGTTATTAGGTAGACCATGGATACATGTTATGGAGGTCATACCTTTTATCTTGCACTGATGTGTTAATTTTATCCATGATGGATATTTGTACACATGTCCAACCAACAATCATCCCTTTAGATTCTGTAAGGTTATAGAACCTACTTCTTATAATTCATCACCATTGGGGACACCACAACCTACTATAGTGCCACCACCATATATTATTCCCATAGAATAAAAGTACACATGTGAGGTTAGTGAAATGAGTACAAATACTTTTCAACCATC
The DNA here is from genome assembly GCA_037957365.1 of Torreya grandis. NCBI lineage: Eukaryota > Viridiplantae > Streptophyta > Pinopsida > Cupressales > Taxaceae > Torreya > Torreya grandis. The sequence continues at coordinate 1,903,990 of JARHVA010003605.1, read as the reverse complement.
ACCCATTAATACCTTCACACCATTGATATCACCACCCAAAGTGGATAATGAGGAATATATGAAACAACTACCTTTACTAATAAATTTAGAGGACCCCAAATATTTTTACATCAAAAATGTTGATAGTCATTTTGAGGATACTTTAGAGTGAGAAATAAACACAAATCCAATGAACATTGATGATTATTTGTGTGGTTTGAATTTCACACCAATGAACCTATGATAATAATGATATGATTCTAAGGCCATCATACTAGTACATACAATTACAAATATTCTAATCATCACTAATATAAATAAGGGAAAGAACATCTATTATCACTTGGATACCATCCCACATACAATTTTACTATCATTCTTAGATTTAGTAAAATATATCACATATATAGATATTGAATCAATTATTAGAATACAAGCAAGTAGTGCATAATATAGATTACATATGATGTTAAAAATTTTAATTGATAGGTAATTGATAGCCTTATCAATGGTACATCATAGATCCATTAGCCTCTTGTCAAATCAGGATGGCAGGCCCTTTTGTCACTTTCATATAATCATAAGACATGCCATAGATACATGCTTATCATTATAGTAGAAATTAGATAAGTATAAGGCTAAGATAACTATTAAGATCATAAAAACCCCATCCAAATAGGTAGGGGCCCCATAATAGATTCAGACATGCATAAACTAAAAACATTCCAATATTAACGCTTTGATTGTTCAAGTTTTCATTAAAGATTAATATCATCACCATATATATATTGATGAGGATTCAAACCCAAATACATGTACACTTGAATTTTTACAACACATAGGGTTGTAATCCTAATAATTTATAGCATGATATATGATTTAAATTTTTAGTACTTAATAGTATAAATCCTAGATTGTTAAAGGGTTGGAGTAAAGGGGTAAATATGAATAAATATTACAAATGACTAATTTAATCAATTTACCCTAAGTAGGAATGTAAAAGATAAATTCCACTTATCTAGAGTGAAATGTGCATAACTAGGTGATGGTAGTGTTGGAATAGATCATAGGAATAGTCAAGAGTGCCTTCATTTGTAAATTGGAATCCCACCTACCTCAGGTCAATAGCACAGTTAATCAGATATAATCATGGTGCACTATTTGTAAAGGCATTGTGATAGTGTTCTATTATGGACAAGAGTCGTAAAACTTTTGGGGATGCTACGGGAGGTTTCCTAGGTCCTATATGTGTCTTCAATAACTTTTGATCATCTTTCTATGTCACATTTTAACTATTCTTTCTTAAAAACCCTAATGAATACCTGCACACATGAAACAAAAATAGAATAAATTGTAAAAGGAAGGGGAAAAGGTGGGTTGTGGGATGTTATGATCAAACAACCTAGAACCTTTATTGTTCTAGTTGTTGCCTACATTAACACCAATAATAGGGGTCTTAGATAAAATTTAGTTTTCCCTTAGGGAATGTGCATAATCAATGTGTATGGTATACAAGAATTACTTTCACTTAGACCCTTATTTGATCAAGCATGCATATTTATGTAATGTTGAGTAAATATATAGAATGTTGAGCTATACTATTGACTGATATTATTTAATTATGTGTCAAAGTAGTAATTATTTAATGTATAATGCCTTATGAAGTTATTTATATAGAAAGATATTTATTTTGAATGTGAGACACTTGGTAGGCCAATAAGGTAAAAATATAATAGAATCATAAGAGGAGACCCAAAGGAGGGAAAGGAACCAAAAGAAGTTAAAAACATGACCATAGGATACTAACACTAAGGTGGACAATAACAAGGTGTTCTCATGTCCAATATCATGTTATTATCCTATGTGCATAAAAATTGGGTCATAACTAAGAAAAAAAAGCTAGGGGGCCCTATGACTAAGAAAGGCATGACATAATACTATTAAAGGTACAAAAAAATAGGTAAAATAAATTATAACAAGTACCAAAATAATAAAGTGACTATGTAAATCAGACTTTCATTCATCATTAAGAACTTGTAAAAGATCCATAAAAGACATAGTACTTATGTTTACTTGACCAAATTAGGGTGTGTATATTAGCCCAATTTTAATCTAGTAATTCAATGGAATGAAATTACTATAGTAAAAGAAAATAAAATGCATACTTGTACTTACCTATGTGATCCTTCCATGCATAGAAATGATGCATTATAGACCTAACCCATTTCATGGCCAGAGAAGTGGATGAGAATTAGATTGATGTATCTAAAGAGAAAATCCACAATGTGAGTGTCCTCTATACTGAGTATGAGTAATCAACCAAATTATTATAAATAAAATCCTATTTTTTCCAAATCTAATATTTGAAGTGAGTTTGAGAAGTAATCTATAAATGTGGAGAAATAAGCCACAATTGCCCCCTAATCTGATATGTAACTGAGTCTAAGAAGTAAATGAAAATATGGAAAAATAAGACATGCTTTCCCCCCACTCTAATATGTAACTTAATATAATTATTAAATATGATTTGAGGTCAAAAATTATTTATTGACCCATGTCTTATATAAATTGGTGTAATCTATATATGGTGAAAACTATGGATCGATCGTTCTAGATGGCTATATGGCCCAATATGGTGAAATCTTGGTGACATGCTAGTTACAACTTGAGTGTAATATAGTGATATAAGCATAGAAAATGGTATAGTTTTCCATTTAATATATATAACTTGGTAAAATCCTATGGGATCAAGGACATGTTCCTTGCATCATGCAAACTCAATATCTAAGTAAATTTGGGTAAATGTAAATATAAGCTCGAGTATCTATGTAAACCTATGTGAATGTATATCTAAGTGTTTGAGTATAGAATCCATGTATCTAGGCTTAAATATTTGAGTATCTAAATAAATATTGTATCTAAACCTAAGTATTTGAATTATTGAACCTATAAATCTAAGTTAAATGGTGTTTCTATATATCTAACCCTAAGTAGTTGAGTAAATATGTATCGATATGAATAGTGTATATATGCCCCCTTTTAGTGAGAGAGCCAAAACCATGGTAAGGATATCAAATAAAAAGTGATACCTAAAGGCATGTTAGTGTGTAGTTAGAATTGATAAGATAGTATGAGATTAATTATACTGATAATTGTAGAAGGGTTGTTTATAGATTGAGACTAAGATAGACCCATGGTGTATATCAAGTTTGTTAAAGAGATATGAGTTTTGGAATTTGTGGATTCAAATTGATCAGAATAGAAGTATAACTAGTACTTTGTGGGGAATATCATCATCAAGTTATACATGCAATAAATGGATAAAAAATCAGAGTTATGATAATAGAGATATCATGATTAGAAGATCTAGGTAATAGTTAGAGAAATTTTTCATGGGTAAAACCTTAGGTAGGTAGAATTTTCAAAATTATGGTTTAAATAAGTTTGATTGATTGATTTTAAAATCATTTAAAATTTGATATTTGAGAGGATTGTTGATCTAGGATAAGAAAACATGTCAAGGATATGAGGTGAGAATGTGACCCACTATGAAGAGGTGGAGGTGTTGATCTAGGATAGCGAGGAGGTCAGACTGGTAAGGATTTTACCCCTTTTACATGTATTTAGATGTTTTGGTTAAAATTTACATCATTTTTTATGTAAAACATGCTAGATTAGGGTTTTGGGGTGGGTAATGCTATCATCCTAAGGATAGTGCTAGTGTCCTAGGCTACCACACTACTATCTGTAGATCATGCTATTATCTAGTGCTATAATCCTATCTATACCACTATTGTCTTGTAGATTAAAACATTGAAATTTTGTATTTGAATTTTTAATTAATAATTATTTTTGCATATATACTTGATATTTGGATATGATAATGTCATATTTTTAGTATTTTAGAGGGGATTTATACATGAATGAGTTCTAAAGTGGATATATGATGGATTGTCTACTAGGCTTCCCTTGATAGATGATGAGAAAACAATAGTGTATAGGGCTGATTTGGGGTATGTGACATTATTGGCACTAATGCCTTGGGACTATAACATGATAGCATCACTATGTGAGTTGTGGAATGTTGATACATGTACTTTTTGGTTTTCCACTAGAGAGATGACTATTAATTTGGAGGATGTGTATATGATATTGAGGATACCTATGATTGGTCATCAAGTGGTATTGTAGGAGTCAAGTGGATAGAGAGACATAGATCGAGCCTCAAGGTATTTTATGTCCATCCCTACAGGGACACATTATTGAGGTTGTAGTTATATGCAATCAAAAATGTATCATGTTTATAAATCAATCCTAACTCAAAGAAGATAGAACATACCTACACTTTTAATTGGAGATATACTTGTTAAGCAAGAGCATGACCAATATGGGGATCCACTAGACCCAATTAAAGGATCACTTGTATCACTTGTCACAACATATCATGATAGGAATGGTTTCAAATCCTATAGTATAACACAATCATACAACAAACCTAATGGAATCCTAAGGTTTAAAATATTCACTCTATTATAATAAAAAGAAAGTAAATCTAATCTAGTGCACACCAAAGCTTGTGGCATAAAGTGGCAATTAGAAACAATAAAACAAACAACTAAACTAAACATGTATTAGAATAAATATACTCATGTCAATGTATACAAAATCTTAATACACGGAGAGAGGAATAAAAATTCATAATCTATCTAGTCTTACAAAGGAGAAATAAAGTTAGTAATACTTACCTTTGAAGATGAACCCGCTGAGCCTCAATCTCTCCCTTGGCCAAGGTTATTCATAAGAGATTATTATGGTATGTAAGGATAACCAAGATAAATCAACTCTAGACTACACAACCTATTTAAGCATCTAAAATATTTCACAAGATAAGATTCATATCTTTAAATAAAGTATGGAGCCCTATCCTTTATTCCTTAAGTAGAATGGTCAATAAGCATATGTTTGCTCACACTTATTTGCTAATAATTCTTATCTTCTCAAATGGTGGGAAATAAACTTGTATATATCGATAGATCTTACCCTAAATCCTCCCAAGAATGTCAACTATACAGGGGTGACCAAGTCAAGCCAGTGTGTTTTTAGGGACAAATCACTAGGTTTGTGATAGGTTAATTAAAAGGCTAACAAACCAAGAAAGTGAAATAAACCCCTAAATTGTATTGGGTTGACCTAGTCAACCTAGTTAAACCAGCTATCCAAAAGGGTGTTAAGTTAAGAAAAGGAGGATGGAAAGAGGAAAAATACTAGAGGAGGTAGGACTGAGAAGTATAAGCTTAGGGTAAATGGTTTTAGGAGACAAGTGTGTAGATGGAAAGTGGTAAAAGGGACAACAATCTTACGAAGCATTGATGGTCTACCCACCCCTTTCCTAGTGTACCCCTTAAAGAATACACTTAGAGAGATTGAGACTCAATATATTCCTACAAGATATAAAGTGTTAGTAATCAATAAAATTTTGAAAATATTATGTGTATACATATGCCTCACTCAAATCTCATCACATGTCATGTAAGTGCAACATGAGATGGTACTTTGAGATAAAACATGATAACACATAATGTTGATGCTAAGTAAAGTGCATTAAACAACAAAATAAGATAAATGAAAGGAATAAATTGAAAAAAACACATACCTTTACTTACCTTAGTATTGTAGATAAAGAAGTAGATTTCAATAGATGTGAAGGTGTCCAATATAGAGAAAACTAGATGAACCTATAGAAGTTAGTACAAAAAATAGCCAAAAATCATTTTTTTTGTAATATAGGCATATGGTAGTGGAAAAGATTTTCTATGTCATCACAAATCTTACAAATTTTATATTTTGTAAAACATATGCGTAGAAACAAAACAAAGAATCTATAGGATAATAATTGAAAGATTTATATTTTGAAAAGTGTTTTAAAATAAGGGAAAAGACAAGTCATTTGTTATTTTTACTTGTAAAGGAGAGAAAAGAGAGATTTGGAGAGAAAACAAGATAGGATGGTGAGGAGACAACATGATAGATAGGGAGAGTCTCTAGAGGTTGCAATAGGTGCACTACAGGTATGCAACTATGAATCTCAAACTAGTTTTTGAAATTTGTATTGAATTAAGTGAAATTTTAGTAATTTTGAATTTTAAGCATTTCTAGATGTCAAAATGGGGAAAAATTATATTATAGGGTTAACAAATAGGCATACAGGAAATGAGTTTGGAGGGTTTAGGTAAAAAGAAAGAAAATTACACTATTTCAAAAAATGCAAGGGGTCAATAGACAAAATGTATTAGGTCAACCCAATCGACACAGTAGGCTAGAAAATAGGTAGAATCCATAGTGCCAACCTAGTAGGTATGGGTTGACCCTATACAATCTATAATATGAAGGTCTAGTTTAGACTTTCCAAGTGGTTTGAAAGGTCCAAAACTAGGAAGGGGAAAATAAGGGGCTTGACTCAAATTTTTGAGTTAACTAGGTGAAAAGATAGAAAAAAATGATCAAACTAGTTTGACCAAAGAGCTAGAAAAATATGAAAAAGTGTGAAAAAGGATAAAAGAGGGCTAAAATGGTGCAAAATGATCAAGTCAGATCAAGAAGATATGAGAAGGCTTAAAGTAAGCTAAAGATAATAAAACAAAGTAATTTTAGGCTTGTTTTTATATTTAAAATGTAAAAAGAATGTATTTTGACTATACATGACATGGAAGAACTGATACATCCTTTGTTGTTTCTTGGGTGTAAGGATGACAATGATTTTAAATAATTATGGATGTGTCATGATTACTAGACTTATTAGATAGGTTATCATATGGACATAGGGCTAGACTAGGATCCATAGGTCTAGGTGGGATAGCAGAGATGTGTTATATCCCCCTCAATGTTGACTTGTTAATCATGTTCCTCAATTGTTAAGAATAATTGGTGAACACCTTCATATGGGAGTTAGATGGGGATGTATTAGAGGTGTCTATCATGCTAGATTATTTCCATGCCATCCTATTGCTACCTATAGTAGGAATGTAGGTGACCATAGGGATACCAAATAGTCTAGAGGAGAGGAGAGCCTTAGCCATGTGGGTTATAAGATCATAGATGATATTTCCAAGTAGGAGAGTGAGTATGTTTGATGTCTATACATCATAAATTATAGATATATGAAAGGTTATGATAGGCCTTGTGACACAATAAGTGTTATGTCATAAGTCATATGGTAAGGTACCACTATTCATGGTAGCCTTGATTAGGATGATCTTAGAAGAGCGAGTTTTATATGACCTGGGATCAATCATCTAGGTCTAACTGGTACATGATATGTATGAGATGATAGTTAGAGGGAAAATAACCATGGGACTGATTATATTATTAATAGCTTGGATATATGAGAAGTTTCCTATGTACTGATTGATTAGGTTACCCCATGTGATCGATGATAGGTTACCTCAAGTACAGGGATGGAGGGAGGAATAATTAGTGTGGGTCATGCTGAATATACTATAACTATAGTTAGTGAGATGTAAAGACATTATGTGGTAACCATACAATCACATATCAAGTACATGGGTGAGTTGACACATAGTTGTACTAGTGATAGAGAGGACAAAGGTAGTTAGACAATATTTCTAGTGAAGAAAGCCACATCTAGTGGCATGGGTGTCAAGGTAGATGGGCCTAACTCATCTAGAAACATTGATACTAATTTTCAATTAGTGGGCTTGGCATGTGAGGGATCCATGGGGGAGGAGAGGACTAGGGCCACTAGTAGTTAGGCTAACACTGAGGCCACATTGAGAGTGACCATAGACTGGTCAGGCATGATGAGGAGCTAAGTAGGAGGATAGGGATGTGGAGGTAGATATACCATATGTAACACTACCATATCCATATTGAGATGAGTATCAACCACCAAGGACATGGAATTAATGGAGGCAAGAGGAAAAGGAGAGAGTGGAGACTATTAACATCCTAGATGACTCCATAAGTGAGCTAGAGGAGATGATAGAGAAACCACTCAAACGCAAGTTGAGACTGACATGAGCCATGACATTTAGATTTAAGTTTAGGAGGTGGATGATAGAGGAGGTTTTAGGAGGCCATGTAGATAGGGAGACTATGCTAGGTAGTCACACAAATGGTAAAACCATAGTATTCAAGATATAAATAGGTAAAAAGAGATGGTTAAATTATTATTTATATTTTGTTTAGATAAATAGATAGATATTTTGAGATATAAAAATGATCTAATATCCATCTGGTGTGATTTTATAGGTGTAGGTGAGGATGAGGAGGAGAGATGGGGGTCCTTGGTGAGGGGAGCACTACATGACATATTGGATGAAACTCTATAGCCGTACAACCCCACAACACTAGAGGATCCAAGTTACCATCTAACCCAGCTCAAGCAAGTTGGTTTAGATTAGCTAAAGAGGTGGCAAGGTAGATATGGGCATAAAGAGAGAGGATGTAGCCACCAAAAACAAATGGGTGTAGGGGATCTATAGGCATGGTAAACCCTAACAAATGAGAGAGTTGTATATCTAGCTACAATAGCATAGATGATAGAGATCTAGACCCAGCTGGTGGAATCATAGATGGAGGTAGCACATCTATAAGGATAGGTAGAGGGATTTATATCTTAGATAGCCTCTTTACATTGTACCATTTAGAGGAGTCAAACTGAGGCATTAGCAGGCAACATGGCTAGGCCATGAGACAAATAGGATGAGACCTAGCCATAGAGCTGGGGCATTGTCTATGATTTCATTTGATGTATCAAATTCATGATATATAATATAATATATATATATATATATATCATTTTGGCATATTTTTTTTGGATGTGTATGTTGTCATAATGGTTAATTATGGTTGAGGTTGTGTATAATTAGGACGTATTTCTTTCTATCACATGTATTTATATTTATTATATATGTTATAGTAAATATATGAGATGTGGTTTCTTTTATATCATTATAAAAGACACATGCATGGTTAATTATAAATAGGTGAAAAGGACTTAGAAAAATATAATCAATCAAAAAAAGTACTACAAACTATTTCAAGCCAGGAACTATGTAATAACAAGAAATGACTAAGTATAAAGAACCAATAAAAGGCAAAACAAGATGGTAACAAGAAATTTGTTTTTAAACCAATATGAAAGATTTTTGCACCAAATTAAAACAAGTAAAATAATACTATTATCACGTTGGGAAGTATGAAAAACAAAGTAATAAAATGGAAGGTATGTAAAAGGGCACAAATGGTAATAAAAACAAATTAATTAAGTCAATCAATCATACTAAATCATGCTATGAAGTATAAAATTAAAACAAAATTACAAAAGATTGGTCTTAAATTGGTCATACTAATTCAAGCTAGGAAGTATGAAAAATTCAAGAAATGGTTGAAATCTTACACGTACTCAAAAAATAAGAAAATAAGAAGGCAAAATAAAATGAAGTAATCATAAAACATACTAAATCAAGAAGGGAAGCATGTAAAATGATGTGTAACTTCATAATTTATCGAATCTTATCTCAAATTTGACATGTAATTTGGATGGTGACTTGGGTATTGGAAAATTTTGTTTGGAGGTTTAGGTCCTATCCATAGTATTACATTAAAACTCGATAAAGAGAACACCATTGGGGTAGAATAAATAGGAAAATCAGGTAATCAAAAATATGGGTAATAGGAAGGAAAAGATGGTAATTTTTTAGGATAGTTGGGTCCTATTCACAGTCTTACAAAGTAACTCACAATTGAAATCTCAAGGGGGATAATTAGTAGAAAAAACAATATTTATCAAGATGAAATATAAGGAGTGAAAAGTGGAATGTAAAAATCAATACTTAGGCATCTTATGAGAAGACCTTAAGAGGCAAGAGGCATACTAACAACATGAGAAGACACTAAGTGACTAGTGGTCATCGATGTACAAAAGAAAACTATTTGCTATATACATAAAGCTTTGTAGGCAAATAAGCATGATACTAAGATCAATTCATGAAGGTAGATTGGTACAAGAAAAATAAAATGGACCTACCTTGCCATGATGTGTTTTTCACTCTTGAAGACCCCTTACAGAGCCATCGGTATACTACAAAGATTGGGTACTTGTGTGAGAAAGTAAGTAGCACTAAAATATTTTTTTATTCTCCTCTTCTAATATAATAACCTATCATGCCCCATATTACCTAGGCTCTATCGTGAGGCCAAATATGGAGTTTGAAATTCAACTGGAAGAAAAATATGTGCTTTTAATCATGTTTTTTAGTGTGAGTAGACTTTTAAGAATATTTTTGCCTCTTGATATCATTGTCTTTTGTTTAAATAATTTAGATTTCAAATTTCATTTGAAGGATTTTTAATATTCCTCCTCCATAAGGATTTGGAATGACCAATCATGAGAGAGATAGTGATACACATGAATGAGTTGTAGGCTAAGGCTAAAGGAAGCTAGGTTAACCAAAGACAAAGATTGACTGGGACACTTAGGCTTGACAATGAATTAGCATGTGATCTCAAGTCTCAACTATGTGTATGCTTAGTTTGCAGAAAAAGGAAGAAGGAAAAAAGGAGATCCAAAGTGGACCAGTGAAGGGAGATAATAATGAGATTGATTATTTGCTAATTGATCACATGGTAAAGAGAGATAATAACTAAGGGGAACAAGGTAGGTATAACCAAATCACCATGATAAATTATCTATGAAAAATAAATATAAGAAAGCAAAACAATAATAAAGATACAAGAAGAGAGTTTTTAGAAAAACTCTAGTAAAAAGGGAAGGGAAAGGAATGATAAAGAAAAGACAATCATATGAAAACCAAAAATGATAAGATAATCAAGATATATTACAAGATGTATGAAATCATGATATAAGAGAAGTAAAATTTGACAAAGTGTCAACTGATATAACAAATATAAATAGGGTTGGAGCACATGTCCAATCCAACATAAATGTGAAAGAACCATGCATGTGCTCATAAATACTAGTAAATTTATCCATAAACATTATCCAATACATCAGATAATTCTCTATGAAGTTGGATACACATTGTTGCTAAAGTTTGATCAATCTTTAATGAATACTAGGAAAATACTTATTTTCTAATCTCCTCAACTAAAAAAGTAGGAATGCTCAAAGGACCATGCTAAAGAGGAAAATTAGGAAAAGGTTGGTTAGGAGAATGCATGGGAGTAGGATCTCTAGGAGGATAAGGAATCATTGGTAGAGAAGGATTCACGGGTGAAGGACTCACGGGTGGAGAAGGATCCACAAGTGAGGGAAGGTCCATAGGTGAAGGGATCATAAATTAAGGAATAGAAGGTGGTAAAGGGACCACAAGAGGTGATGGAACCACTAGAGGTGGAACCATAATAGAGTAAGGATGAGCCTTATTGTAGGAATGACTTATGGGAGGAGTGGTAGAAGGTTGAGAAATGGCTATAAGGTTATCTTTGAGATGTTGTTGTAGGATGTGACAATGATAAGTGTGATGGGTGTCATAGAGATGCCATAGACAATATACCTCACCATACTTGGGTAAATATTTATGAAGCACCTTTGGGGGAGGTATGGATTTATCTGATGATAGGGAAGAAGGATGTAAAGTATTAATATATTGCCACAACTTGTGACAATGGGTAGAAGAATGATTATTTATCTCATGGAATCAATATATATGCTTGTGAGTGGTTTTAGTAGAAACACTCATAGAAGGAGGTAAAATAGGAGTGAAAGAAGCTGAATAACACTCATCAACCCATTTTGTGGGTAAAGAAGCCATCTTAGGAAAAGGAATCAAACCATCACCAAAGGAGGGTGATGATAAGGAAGGCATAAAACTAGGCTCAGTGGAAGGAGAAATAGAATCAAAAGCAGGGCTAGGCTCAACTATATTAGGAATGAAAATAGGATCAATTATAATAGACATGAGAAGAAGCTTAACTATAGTAGTCTCTACTAAGGGAAGGGTGATATCTACATAGGATTTAAAGAGAGTTGCACTAACCTCAGGGATAAATCAGCTACGAGGGTCAAGGTACCTAGTAAAATAGTAAGGCTTGATCATATCATAATATATGAGCATAGTCCTACATGGATACTCAAAAAATAGAGGTATCAACACCATCTATACCCTATGATAAATAGGAAAAATGTAAAAATTGGGAACTATAAGTGAAGGAAAATGATGAGATGCATGAAAATACTCAAGTAATGTAGAATGATAATGGACAATATTGACATCACGAGCCTAGATAAGACCAAATAACAATGGATCATCTAAGGAATAACCATCATCATAATCTAGGGTATAAAGATCAATGACACAGGTAGGGATAACCTTAGCATTTAATGAAGCACGGTGAATAGAATGCCTAGTCTTGGTCAAGACTACAGGAATGCCATCACAAGGAGTTTTATGATAATGAGTCTACAAAGAAGTAGGAAGCTATGAGATGAGATGAGGTGAGAGATAAGAAGTTTTGATATTTAAATTAATCTCATCAAACTCATCATCATCAGAATCTAAAATATTAGGAGGAATGTTACCAATGAGTTTGGGATGCCCATTGTAACCATGGGTTAGGTTAATAATAAAGTTTATATGTTGAGACTCACAAAATGGAACACTAGGAAAAGGCATAAGAGTAAGAATCTTGAATACACCATGATATAGGAATTGTTCAAAATTTTAAGGGTTAGTGTCAACTTAAATCTTGTAAATGGTTCCATTATGAGGGAATTTAACGCATTGGCAGGTGGAAGAAATGATAGACCTCATGTGGTGAGTCCATGGCCTACCAAGAAAGATGTTATAAGAAAGGGGGAAGTTAAATATAATCACCTTCACATGGATGGTGACAGGTGGGATGGTAATGGGAAGCCACATGTAACCTAAAGGAGGCATTTACCTTCTATTGTATCCTTGGCATGTGTTACATGTAGACTTGAGATTGTATTTAGAATATCCAAGAGTCTTAATAAAATCAAGATAAGTGACACAGGTGCCAGAATCCTTATCAATCAATGCATGCTTAACTTGGATATCACTGATTTGGATGCTAATAAAGGGAGGACCATCTACATGAAGTAGAATCTAGAAGAGAATAATAGATGTGATAAGAAATCATAAAGAAAGAGAAGTGTCTATAGTTTTATCAACATTGATAGACATATCTTCACATTGTTGTAAATACTATCTTTAGAACTAGATAAAGTTACTTCCCATCTTGATAGGGGAGGAGAAGGGATAGTCATCTCAAATAAGATTTACATCAGGCATTTTTTATGATTTGGGGAAGTCCTCATAAGCTCAAGAAATGGAATTTGAGATAGGATATTATCGAGCTCTGTAATGGGATCCCACTCATCATAGCCCATAAGAAGTTTATTGTGTGTGTGTGTGTGCACGCGTGCGTGCATGCATGCATGCACGTAATGGTTAAGGAAGTCCTCTAAAGGAGAAGCCAAATTTTATTGGTAAGAAGAAGAAGGTTTTGAACAAGTTTATAAACCATGTTGTTATGATGCATTATTTGGTTTAAGTTGATTTGAGAATTGGAAGAAGAAGTGTTAGTAGAAGCTTGATTATCATTAGTATTGGAAGATGATGGAAGAGTGGTAGAAATATAATGAGATGTGTTATCCAAGGGAGAATTGAAAATTGGATCATCAAAACTTATAATATCTTCTTTCCCCAACTCATTTAAATGATTTGGAGAATAATCTTGGATAACATGATATGTCTTATGGGAAGGAGGAGTGTAGATAGGTTAGGAATCAATGAAATCCACCACCCTTCTCATATTAGTCATGCTAACCACATTATCTTCAAAAGTTAGTTCACCAAGATTTTATACATTATTGGTGGAAGGGATGGGCTTATATTGGTTTTCTTGGATAGGTTTATTATTAGGTAAAGGATCCTTATAGATAGCTAAATGAGCATTTTCTTGATTCAAGGCTTAAGTTTTATTATTTGATTTATAGTCCTTGAAATAAATTTCATAGGCTTGTTGATGTTTATAGATAATGGAATCATGATCAAAATTAGGTTCAAGAATAAAATCCACATCTAAATGATGAATTTGTTTATAATTATCATGATAATGACCCTAACTAGTGTGAAACCAACAAAACTTGTTAGGATCATACCAGGATTTCATAGGATGGGTAGGGTCAAGCTCTCATGGAAGAGGCTTGGGTAGCTGCTTAACTAATTCAACTGAGGATAGAGGTTTATGAACATTTATGTTATTGGGTGAAGAGAAATGAGGATTAATATATTATTGAAAAGAAAGAGTTGGTTCTAAATAAGGGTTAGGAATGACATCTTAAACATTGTGAATGGTGTCATAATAATCGATAACACCATCATTCATGATATTATGGTTTTTATTCTTAAGTAATAAATGAGGACCCACATAAGTTTGGGGTGGATTGAATTTATGCATTAGGAAATATTATATTTTATATTGGTCAATAGCCTCCTCCAAGGTATGTGGATATAGAGTGTGGACTCGAGATTGAAGTTTAGGAAAGAGAGCATTTGTAAAGAGATGAAAAATATTGTCATCTACCATATTATGTTCACATTTGTTTGACAAATTCTTCCATCTCTTAACAAAGGCTTGGGTAGTTTCATTCTCATGTGGTTTGTAATTAATGAAATGGGATAAAACTTTTTTATAAAGATCATTAGTTTGGAATTATTGAACTAAAACATTTACTAAGTCCTCCAAACTAGAAATGGGATGAGATCTAAGTTGATTTTACCAATCCAATGCATCACCCATGAGAGTTTTGGCTAGGATATTGGTAGGGAAAAGGTGTTTAATTTGACCCAATCCTTATAAATATTTTAAAATGTTTTGAGGTGAAGAGTGGGATTAGTTGACCCATTATAAGAAATTGTAGGTGTTATACCTCCTATATCAATGTTGGAAATTTGGTAGTGAGAGGCTCATTTTATAGATGTTTGATGGTTTTATTGACTAAAGGAGGTTAAAGAATGAGTTTCCATTGAGAATATCTAAGAGGAGGGGAAATTTTTGGTTATGTGTGCCCCAAGCCATTGGTTATGGATGAGATTTAAGATTAATAAGGTGTTTTTTCATTCTCATCATTTGATTTGTGTTATGAGCTTGAAAGGTATTCATTTGAGTAAGAGTTTGAAACAAATTTTGATGTGTTTGATTAACATTGTAAGTATTATAATTGGTATTTATGTTGGTATTAGTGGCTTGCTACCACTATATGTGTTAATATGAGCTTGAGAAGAATTGTGAGAATTTGAGGCACTATTGGCAAAATTTGCTTGTAAAGAAAAAGATGGACTACTGAATGGTTGAGAGGAAGAAACACTAGAAGTATGATTGCCTTGGGTAGTAAATAGTGAACTAGTGGAAAGATTAGGGATGGTGGACCTTATGAGAGGCTCACTAAATGTAGAACCTGCCATGTTAGTGGATATACTAGGCATGGAGGTAAAAGAGATTAGAGAAGAAGATGTCATGGCATAAGAAGGAGTTGAAAGTGAAGAAAGAGGTTGAGAACCAAAGAAAGTGGTATCCCCAAATCTAGTATTGAATGTAGGAGTAGGTGAATGAGGATATTTCACTTGACCACTAATCATGAGGTTATAAATGGTAGAAGGATCCTTTCCTCTATGTTGAGGAAATTTGAAAATAAATAAAAGCATTTCAGGATTATACTCTAATTAAGGTTGGTCTTCTAATGAGAAAAGGGGATTATGATATGAAGATGTATGAGGAGGGGTGCCATAGTTCATTATGAGAGTGGAAATATAAAAATTAATAACACCCAAAATAGGAGCCCTACTTTGTCTATGGAAGACCCTATTAGGATTGGTAAAGTTCATCATGTATGTTGACTATAACCTAATGTCATTATCCAATAAAAATTCCATGATGAAAGGAAAATAAGAGAGATGAGAAATCAAAGGTCAAAGGAGGTGACTAAAAACATATAGGATTAATTAGGTTGATCTAGTATAGAAATAGTGATTGTAAAACTGTACAAGGTCAACTGGGTCAATCCAGTATAGTGTACATAAGGTAAAAAATCTACTAGGTCGATGGGGTTGATCTAGTATAGTAAACAAGGAATTTAAGAAGCCTAAAGATAGATTACAAGATGAAACAAGATAACTTTTCAAGTAATGAAAATCAATAATAACTAAAAGGAAATAGATAGTCAATTGGATTAACATTGGCCAATCCAATTGAAACACACACTGGCTAATCTTTCACTAACACTGGATAATACAAGATTTTGTGCATACAACTAAACAAAGAGTAAGAAAAAAAATTTAAAATAAATCTAACTAGTTGGTCAACTTGATTGTTAATTGGATTATTAATAATTATTTTAAATATGATTGGAAGTTAGTTATAAGTAAGGTACTAGATAGAAATCTAAGGATGGTTTCAAGTAGTTTGGGCTAAAATGGACTATAGTGGCAATGATACAAGCATGGTATTAGGGCCTAACCCCTCACTTCATACACCACATAAATAAGGGTATTGGGTGCTTAGACATAATATACTATTAACTATGCTTTATACTTGACTAGAGTATCAAGTCAAATTCCCCTTTAGTGATTAAATCCAAGTAGGTTAGGCTTGCGTAGAAAAAATATTAAATTTATTATTTATGTTTTTATGATTTAGCTATGTGTACATAAAATATAAATAATGAAACTAAGTGATTAATTAAAAATATCCTAATTAGACTATGTAAACTATTCTAAGCATGCAAGAAATAGGAAAAGAAAGTGTGAATTAATTACCAATAGATATGAGGTTAATTCCAATTTGAAACAAGGTATAATTTTGACACTATATACACAAAATATATAATAGGGTTGACAATGTTGAACCTATACTATGAAAGCAAGGTCTAAAAATGAATTGGGTTGGTAGTGTCGATCTAGTTATTTTAGGTAGCACACACAACACAAAACTAGGTTGGTAGTGTCAATATAATTGAATGTGCAAGGGTAATTTTAAAGACTATAAACTATGAAAGGAAAGATAGAAAAGAAAGAAATATACAATTAAAAAGGAACCTTGGTGGATCAGAGATGAAATAAAGGAAGATTACTGATGAGGAACCTTGAAGTATTATTGAGAAACCTACAAACTAGGTCGACTTGATTGATCAAGTTGTATAAGGACCTACTAAAAAGTGTTAAAATTGTAAGGGGTCAACTAGGTCAACCTAGTAGGTTGAACTGGGTTAACTAGGGTCAATCTAGTTGCCTATTCTTGAAAACTTATGCAAAGAGAAAAATAATTAGGTCAACAAAATTAATCTAGTATGTCAAAATATATTATAGAAATGATGATCAAAAGAATGAAATAAATGAAGTAAAAGTGAAAAAATATTATAAGGGTTAGTTCACATTGGGTCCACCAAAATGTATGAAATCAGAAATGCATCATGTCTATAAATCAATCTTGGCTCAGAGAATATATAACATACCTACACTTGTGATTGGGGATACACTTGTTAAGTGAGAGCATGACCAATATGGGGATTCACTAGACTTGATTAGGGGATCACTTATATCACTTGTCATAACATATCATGTTAGGAAGGGTTCCAAAGCCTACAATCAAACACAATCACACAATAACCCTAATGGAGTCCTAAGGTTTAAAACATTCACTCTATTCTAATAGCAATAAATTAAATGTAATCTATTGCACACCAAATCTTGTGGCACAAAGTGAGGTTTATAAACAATAAAAAAACCAACTAAACTAAACATTTATTAGAAGACATACACTCACGTCAATGTATATGGAATCCTAATACATGGAGAGAAAAATACAAATGCATTATCTATCTAATCTTACAAAGGAGAAATAAAGTTAGGAATACTTACCTTTAAAGATGAACCCACTGAGCCTCAATCTCTCCTTTGGCCAAGGTGCTTCACAAGAGATTGTTGTGGTATGTAAAGATAACCAAGATAAATCAACTCTAGGCTACATAACCTATCTAAGAATCCAAAAGACTTCTCCATAAGACAAGATTTGTATCTCCAAAGAAAGTATGGAACCCTAAGATTTATTCCTCAAGTATAATGGTCAATAAGTAGATGTTTACTCACACTTCTTCACTAATAATTATTCTCTTATGAAATCATGGGAAATTAACTTGTATATATAGGTGGATCTTGACCTAAATCATCCTAGTAATGTTGGATATATAGGGTAGACCCAGTTGACCCAATGTGTTTTTGGGGATAAATCACTAGGTTTGTGTTAGGTCATCTAAAAGGCTAATAAACCAAGAAAGTGAAAAATACCCCTAAATTGTACTGGGTCAACCTCGTACAGTCAACTATCTAAAAGGGTGTTAAGATAAGAAAAGGAGGATGGAAAAAGGAAAAAGACTAGAGGAGATAGAAATGAGAACAATAATCTTAGGGTAAATGGTTTTAGGAGATAAATGTGTGGATGGAAAGTGGAAAAAGGGACAACAACCTTATGAAGCACTGATGGTCTACCCACCCCTTTCCCAGTGCACCCCTTAAGTCATACACTTAGAGAGATTGATACTCGATAGCTTCTTGCAAGATACAAAGTTTTAATAATCAATAAAAGTTTGAAAATATTATGTGTATACATTAGTAGTGATGTGTTATTATATATGATTATTAGGGATAATGTTTTGTGGTTGTGGAAGTTTCTAGTAGTGTTATTGGCTTCATTTTGTATTGTTTATAGTAATGTTATATCGATTAGATACAGGATGTATAACATTATTCTAAACATACATGGGCACAAGACCATATGCTCATGGGGTCACACCATGCTACCCAACTTATATCAATATTTGTACCATTTTATTCAATATTTATGTAGTGGTGGGATTGGTTCATTAACATTTATACATTATTAGGCTTATGAGCATATTGTGGTGGATAGACTAGAAGGTTTTCCATGTATAGATCAGCAACACCCCTAGGTGTTTACATAGAGGTGGAAAAACACAACTCTCATGTGATTAAGGAGCATGATGCATTATTGATAGGTGGTGTATCAAGTTACATCTCAAGATATTATTTGGATACCATATAAGGGATTTTAGGGGTATCCTAAGGATAGGTTAATTTGATGGATTCAGGTGAGATGTTGGCTTCACAATTAGTAGAATATTTTATTTGATAAATTATAGTATGAGTGGGTTATGTGGTAGTTTGGTGTGGTATAAGATGTATCCCCTACACCATGGGTATGAGTGAGGAAAACTCAAGCTATGGTGAGACTAGGTAGCAGATATAGAACCATGATGGGTGAGTTGGCTCTGAATCCAGTGATGAAGAGATATGTTGTATAGAGAAAATTGATGTAGATGATGTATGGTCCACAAATTTCCACCACAAGTGGCCATTTATGGACCATACTATGGTATGGATAGATGGCCACTACTATTTCTGAGAGATGGGGTCATTATAAAGGATGTGCTAGATTTAGACCCCATTAGTGTAGTTAAAGGTATGTTATTATTATATATTTATATGCTTGGTTTGTTTAATATTAGCTTATCAAGTAGATATCTAATGCATTACATTGGTGTACATAGGTGTAGGGGATGATGACTACTAGGAGACCATCATTAAGGTATCATTGTAGCAACTTACATGGAACATTCCTAATGATGCAGTGGGTGATGGGTTGGTGGAGTGAGATATGGAGGTGGCTGGTATCCATGCACACTTGTGTGATTGAGTGGCCATTACCACCATAGCATATAGGTAGGTGTAGACACCTAAATCTGGCCACCGATAATCTCTATCCAAGATTTTGACTAATTTCCACCAAAATGCATAATTTGGATTAAAAACACTAACACACATTAAATGACTTAAAATTTATATATTCAAGTGCTAAATTTGACCAAGGTATCATTAAATGGGGAAATGTAATTTATGAGCCAACTAACTTTGATTAAATCATTTTGAGTCAAAATGCCAATTTTTCACTTGGGTGCTCTGGATTGCTCTTTTATATCAAATTTATTATACAAGATATGTGTCTTTGTTATTTTATGTTGACAACATCCTAAATGGGAATATGGTTCCAATACATTTGACATTGAATTCCAATTCCAATCCAGTTAAATTTTTGACCAATAACAAGGCTCTCTGATCAATTTCAGTAATTGTGCATAAAGTGCTTAATCATGCTTAAGAGATAATAAAACCAAATTAGAGACTAATTAAGAACTCCATGGAAATTTTTTGAATACTTGTTTTTAAAAATGAATATTGAATAATTGCATCATCAGGTGACCTCATTTCTTTGAAAAACATCCCTAGCCATAAATGCCACAAATATCAAGATTATGGGTCTCTCATGCCTCATAATGACCCTCCATGCCTCTTCAATGCCCATTTTTACAATTTCATGATGAGTATAATTATATATTTAATTATTAAAAAAATAATTAATCCTCAACCACACATCTTCATCTCAAGATGGATGGTTTTGGTTAATTCTAAGTAATCTCAAAAATATATAAATAAGAGGCCTTGCCTATTAATTTTTAAGCTTAATTTGTGAAAATTTGCCATGTCAAATTTATTCCAAAATCTCTCACATGCTAAAATTATGATGCCAAAATATTAATCCAAGCCAAGCCAAAGCCACAAGGTGTCAAGGAGAAGAGGAGATAGCCAAGCCTCCTTTGATGAAGACTTCATGAGCACAAGCCGAGCAAGGCACTACAACAAGAATTTGAAGCATCTAAAGAAGGTGAAGGATTATTTTTTTCTTTACTTTTTAGTTATTCTTTTCATGTTTTTATTATTAAGCTCGCCCTAGTAACTATGCCTAGAGATATATGCTAGTTAGTGTGTTTTTAACAATTTGTTTTCATTTTGGGATTAACACAATACTAATCACCTCTCTTGAGTCAAATTCCTAGTTCACATAATAGCACAAATTTAATTTATTATTGAAAATTTATCAAAATCCTCTCACAAAAGGTGTGGGAAGAACCAAATGAACCAAGATAAAAATAGGATTGGGTAGGATGACTAAAAATAGTCTTTTATTAGTCTTTCTATTAATCTTTTATTTCATGCAAACTTATCTTATGAGGGGGACTTAATTACCTCCTATGAGTTATTTAGGGAAGATTTGACCCAAAATTTCACCTCCCGACATTGACTTCATTTAGATCTATGTTGGAGTTGCACACAGGACATAGTGGCACTTTAGACATCACACTACACTGAATTAACAATAGGATGTAGTGGTTAAAAAAAGGACTAGAACTTTTTACAACAAGCCAAGTGATGCATACCTAAAATCTATGCTTTTATTTTGCATTATTTGACATGAAATTAATTTTACAATTGATTCCCCTAGAACGTTCAAAAACTTGTAAATCTTAGACAAATACCCACTTATCATGGAAGTATTTTTGGTGTAAGGTGCACCTCCGGTCCATGCCATAGTACTATCATTTGAGAGAAGGGGAGGGTGTAAAAACCTACTATATAATGTGCATTTACTTTTGGATAAAGACTCAAAATCCTCTCAAATGACATATATTGATGGATTCCAATAATACCAAGCAACCTTATCATTTTAGGATATTAGAGAAATTAATTAGTTGGTTTTGTCCTAGATTAAAGTCTTGTTTAGAATAAAAATTGTTGCAAAAAAATGATACAAACCAAAATACATGGTCCTCATTTTCCTTTGAACAAAAAGGTGTTATGATACCCGCATGAAATAATAAATTTACCTTGTTCAAATTTCATCAAAACTTGGAGTCATATCATCCACTTTGTCATAATTATGTTACCCAATTGAGTTTAGACCTTTGCCAAACTTATTTAAGTCCTTCATTTATAATATAAAATAAAAATTTCACCTTTATAAGTTCATAGGGTTGATGTGTAATTTGGGTTTGAAATTTTCACTAAACTTGAAGGAACTTAGTTTCAATTTCCAATTTGGGTTGAAGGCCATTTAAGACTCATGATCAATATCACCACTTGATAGACTTAAGTCATTTTATGCTAAACACTTGAACTTTGAGTCTAATAACCACAACCTTTTGAGTCAAGAAAGGTAGTGTTATGCTATCAAATTTGTGAGAAATTATCTTTTCCTTAAAGATTTTTTGAAACAAGCATTTTGTCACATCTTTTGGGTAGTCTAGCATTGTTACGCTACCCAAAACATTTCAAATATTGTTTCATAGGCCCTATTTCATAGAGTTCAAATTTTTTCCTATATTTTAAAACCAATTCGAGTATACTTTTGTGAACCTTTGTCTAACATAGTTATGCCATTCACTTTTTTATAGCTTATTTGTCAAAAGAACCAAGTTTTATACCATTATTTGTGATAAAATAAACTATCTCTAAAGTGCCTTTTGTTTCATAACTTATACCTATTTGATCAAGTCCATGTCTAAGAATCAAATGCCTAATATTTGTTAGAAGTGTTTCAAATTTGTTAGATTAAAAATTTCATCTATTTGTAAAGTCTAGCTTTTAACTCCATTTGGCTTAGAGTCCTATCACATGCCTTGTTTTAGCCTAGCTTTTGATGTTGCATTTGGCCAAAAGACCTAGCAACTTTTAATTTCCTAGATTAGACCGATTTAAAACACTTTGACTTTGGCATTTAACATTTAGATTTTTGGTTCATTTAATTAATATTTTTGTGTAAGACATGTAATGTTAGACATTTAACATTAGCTTGTGTCATCACAAATCTTTACATAAACCTTTTGATCCTTTTGATGAATCTAGACCAAGTTTAAACATCATCTTTTTAGACAATGTCCTTTTAGAGTTTGTATAACTCTCTTCTCTTTCTATCACAAAGCATGGACTATGGATCCTAATATGTATTCCTACACTTGTAGTGGACTCATGTACAATACGGGGATTAGTAATGTGGTTGCACAAGAAGAAATGGTGTAAGACCCCTACATAGATAATATTAATTATGAGATGGATCCTTATCCCTCTTATAATACTCAATTAGGTTCACAAAGCCAAGATCTACTAGTTAACTATTTGGTTAATACATCATCTTATTCAAGAAAAGACCAAGAACAAACCACATAATACCTAGCTACAATACTCATAACTGATGAACTAGTCCTTCAAAAATCATGCTCTACTAATACACCTTCCACATATGATCCATTTTTGTTTGAGCATCATTTATTGGAGAAAAAATACAAAATTTTGGTTAGATCCATAGAGGTAGGGGCCAAGTTTCTAGTAGACTTTTCTCATGAGAATTTACCAAGCCTAGTAAGAATACCCCATAACATAATTTATGATTAACAGGCTTCTTCTAGCAATCCTTTGGCTCTTGTCCAAACAATGTATCAAGGCCCTAATATGCCTAATAAAGGCAAAATCCTCATAAAAGACCACTTTAACCAAATGTAGATGGCATATCAAACCTACTTGAATATAACACACAATTTCAATCAAATGACCATGGTGAGCAAACCTCTTATTGACTTAATTCCTTCAACAGGAGTTTTGATAGAGTTAACTAGTCAAGATAATCAGAGTTTAGACTCATTCATGCAAAACACTTCAGTACATAACTTACTGTATATGCCCATTATTGAAAAAGTGTCTTCTACTTCTACATAAAATAATGAGCAAAATATAATGGACAATGTGTAAGCAACGTCCAATCCAAATCAAAGTGGTACTAACACATAAACAACTAGTCAACAACATGTGAGTTAATACCATTAGTAGACCATCATACCAAGGAGTAGGAGTTTCTGCATCCCAACCTCAATCAACTACTTCATCAACTGTGCAACCAATAGGATTAGGTGGTCAAATATCACCCAATGTCACACCTCAACAATAGAATGTGATGAATCCTACTCCTCCTCAATAAGGGATGAGTAATATTCCACAATAGTAGGAAAATTATAATGTACCAACACAATAGAGGTTTAATAAATTTCCACCTCAACAAGGGAAAACTAATGTTCTACCTCATCAGGTAGTGGTAAATACACCTCCTCAATCACAGACCAATGTACCAATCTAAAACCAAATGATAACTAGCCAACAATGTGTAAATATTGGTCAATAATAGATGTCAAATCTTCAACTTATTTTTTCTTCCCAATAAATATTCATATAACAAGGAGGCTCCCATATTTCTCAAGTACCTACTAGACAACAATTGGTTCAAAATGTGCCACAAGTTCAAAGATAGGGCCTTAGTCCACAAGTTCTCACTCAATATCAAGGTTTGATTAGTTGGTAGTATGTCCCTTCATCCAAACCACAAAATCCTCAAATTCAAACCTTCATAGCCAACCCAAACCAAAACATCGCACAACCAAAGGTGCAATTTCAAGTACATCCTAATCCATGTATGAATATTCCTAGTCCATTTCCCAACCAAATCAATATACCCCAATAGATATCTCCATCATAACTTAGTCAAAGTGTCCCACTTGTGACCTCCCAAACATCTACCCAAATTGATATTCTCCCTCAAACCAATGTTCCTTCTAGTTTCCTATCCCAAGAATTGCAATAGATGAAGGATGTAATTGCTATAATTTAAGTAAGGAAATAGACTAAAAATTTTAAGTTAGATGATTTGTGTTCTTATCCATTCAACATAGAGTACTTATAGATACCATTTCCTCTAGGATATGAACCACTGAAATTTGACAAATACAAAGGGAATGGTGACCCTAAAGCCCATTTAATCGAGTTCTTTATCACATATCAACTAGTGGCATATAGTGATATATACCTTTTATTGTTATTTCCAAGGAGCTTGGTTGGACAAGCCTTGGAGTGGTTTTTAAATTTGCCCAAGAATTCAATAATAGACTTTGATGATCTTTCTGATAAGTTTGTGTAGCACTTTTCCTATAATCTCAAACATGAGATTTCATTGGTTGACTTAACATAAGCAAAATAAAGGGTTGGTGAGAGTTTTGCAAGTTGTCTATAGTGATGGAGGGCCTTTGAAAGCCAATTCAACCATAGTTTATTAGATAAACAATTAGTTGTTGTGTTTACTAAAAATTTGCATAGTGAGATAGCTTATCACCTGAAACTATAATTTGCACATACTTTCAAAGAGATCATCGATAAAGGCTTGTTGATTGAGTGATCCCTTATTAATAAAGGGATCCTCAAGATTACATCAAGTAATCAAAATAAATGTACTGATCAGGGAAGTGGCCAAAACCAACATCCAATCCAAGCACAAGCATCGCAACTAGCATAAGCCAATAACCAAGATAGACCAAAGTAATTCAACTATAATAGGAATGTTGTGGGTAATGGAGTAATCAAGTCACATCATGTCTAAATAGTGTAAACATTATCTACACCACCTTTTTAGCTTACTCCTACCTAACAACTTCTCCAACCAATGTCATAAGCATAATAACCAAGACTCATGCAATAAATATTAAAAAATTTACCATTACAAACCCCTCCTCCAAGGAGAACTATGCCTATGCATCATGTCTTTAGTGACCTAAGAGAGCCTATTGAGTCTATATTTTTCAAACTTTCCACTGGTAATTTGATTAGTTGGCCTATACCAAATCATTATCCACAAGGCATTCCTTATCCTAATTGGTACCATGAAAATGAATTCTGTGAATATCATTGGGTCAATAAGCATAATGTATGAAGATGTGTGTAAATCAAGCATTTGATTGAGAATATGTTGGATAATGGGGAGATAACATTGGATAATGGTGCTTCCACCTCTTATCAAACTCTTGGGATTTATCAAAACCCCTTTCCCCAACATAACACATAGTAGCAACAAAATAATTAGCAACAACAATAACACCAGTTGGTGCAACAACAAAATCAAAGGTTGAACTAGCAGAATCAACAATAAAACCCATAATGTTAGAACATTAGATAAAACCAAGGTCAGAATGGTAAAAACCAACAAACCTACCATGTAGTTACTAATGACTATAGTAGGGGGTAGTATTAACACCATCTCCATTAATCTTAGACCAAGCACTAATGAATCTAGACCATTAATAAACAATACCACTTAGCCAAATTACATGGATAATCCTTCTTTGACTTGGGAATACACATAAGCAAACCAAAAAATTGGCACTCCCACTTTTGGACCATATACTGATAACTCACCCTTACCACATGACCACATACAAGTGCACCAACAATCGAGACTTTTCCTATCTAGTCCCACACCATTCCCAACATTTGTTAGCATTTATGGTCCAACATTTAATCTTGATTATGCAATCACAACTCAGAGTTTAAATGTTACTATCCCACATCCACAACCATCTACCACTTTGCCTGTTATCCAACCAACCACTTAGCCTTAGAATAAACCATTCATGATTGACCAAGATAAGAAGTTTGATATTGTGGAATAATTTTAGAAGACACTAACATAAATTTTTATTTTAGATTTGTTGTGAATGTGAATAATCTAAAAGAACATTTTGAATGAGTTTTTAACCCAATTCATTGTTTCTAGTGACCTATCCCTTGATAAATTTCAAGTTTTGGTTGGACACCTAGCTCTAGCCCAACAAGTCACATTTAACCAAAGTGATATGTCTTCCCTTGGCCTGCTCCATAATAATCCATTGTATATATAAGTTTATATAAAGTGGCATAAAGTGAAATGTGTCCTTATAGATAATGGATCAAGCCTCAACATAGTGTCTCTAAAGTTCATCATGCTTCTTGGATACACAATGACAGATCTCCAATCAAAAATGATAACTATCAAAGCCTATGATAATAAAAAAAGAGAATCACAAAGCACCATTAACTTACTAGTTATCATTGGTCCTTTGACCCATGATACACTTTACCATGTGCTTGATCTTGAGTTGTCATATAATATGCTTCTAGGTAGGCCTTGGTTACATGAGATTCGTGCAATCCTATCAACACTGCACCAATGTATCAAGTTCTCCCATTCAAGGATGAAAGTGAATATTCTAGGAGATTTACACCCATATGAACACTACAAACATATTGAGGTCAAGTTTCAAAGTTATAATTACCAATATGACATGAATCCAAGTTCCAAGAAGGATAAAGTAAAAGCCATACTTATTGATCCTCCATAGGATAATTGCATAGATCCTGATACCTTTGATTCTCTTTCCCACATGCCACCTCCTAAAGTTTCTAATCATTTCACCATTTTAGATAATGACCTAGAGGAGTATGTGACCCATGATACCTTCCATATTTCCAATCTTCCTCAAAATCCAAAGACCTTTGGGTGACCTAAAAATACCCCACACATGCATTGGCAATGAAAAGGTAAAGATAAAATTCATAATCAAGGACTAGTCATGTTCATACTGGTATCTAGCCAAGAACAAGACCCTATTAAAGGAGATGAATCATGGTTATACAATGATAAATTGGATTATTGTTACAAGAGCACCAAGTATCCTATTCCCAATAAGATCATAGAACATCAAGATTATGAAGGAAGAGGCCTTGGATCGAATCAATAAGGAACCATTGAGCTAATTTCCATGATTAAATACAAAATACCTTATGGAATATGATTTAAACCATTTGGGGGTGACCCCACATATTTTATTTGAGTTCCATCATTAATACCTAGTGATGATGATGATGATAGTGAAGTAGAGTTTGATCATAGAATCACCTTTAATGACCTAGATAAGACTAACCTTTTTGATAACAATGCCATTTATACCCTTACCCTAGTCATTCATCACAACCCATTACCATTATACTATTCCAACTGATAGACTAAGACCAACAAGACTCTGATTTACCAATTGATGAGTTTCAGAATGATGAGGCATTTTATGACTTTTTAGGCCTTAGAGACAACATTTCATTGAGAGATCATAAATCAGGACTCTCACTTGAATTATATCCTAAAGCCTATTTTGGAGAGTGAGTGAACACCCTTAACCAAAAATAAATAAATAAAACATTCAGGTCACAAAGTGAAAACCTCTTTGAGGTGCTTTTTGACTAGGGAAAAAGTAAAGATAAAGGCCAGTTTAGCAGTGAAAACCTATTTTAGGCACCATTAGATGGGGGTGTTCATTCTTATTCAAATTTAGACCAAGAGACCACCAATGATGACATTGCCTATGGATTTGAGTTTAGTTTTGTTAAAAAACAATTATTTGATCAAATTCTTCAAGAATTTATAACTATTTTTGTCACATGGCTAGATCTCCCATTAAGGGACTCAGATTCATCATGCCTAAGAGATGTTGAAGATCAAGTCCTAATAGAGGACCCTGATATAGTCCAATAGTTCAAGTCTTTGCCTACTATCTTAGAAGATGTTTTGACCCTTCTAGTCGAATATATAATAGAGGTAAACATTGGGACTTCATCAAACCTAAAATGTGTAAAATTAGGCATGGCCCTCACTAAAGAGGAACATGATATCTTTATATCTCTATTAAGAGAATTTATAAATATCTTTGCATGGGCTTATTCTAACATGCTAGGTTTGGACCCCACCTTGGTTCTTTAACACCTTATGGTCAATCCTAATGCCAAACCAGTGAAACAAAAACTGTGTAAGATGCATCTTTGCATTATTGTCTTGGTAAAGAAAGAGTTGAAAAAAATCTTAGAATTAGGATGTATATGATCCATTGACTACTCAGAATGGATATCTAATGTTGTACCTATTATAAAAAACCTTAAAGTAATTAGAATCTATACTAATTTACAAGACATAAACAAGGCTTGTCCTCAGGATGAATTTCCATTACTTAATATTGACATGATCATCTACTCCATAATAGGTTATGAAATTCTTTAACTCATAGATGGATTTTCAAGATACAACCAAATTAAAATAACACTAGAAGACCACCATAAAATAGCATTAACCACTCCATGGGAAACATTTTGTTATTAGGTAATGACATTTGGTCTTAAGAATGTTGGAGCTACATATAAAAGGGCCATGACTGTCATATTCCATGATATGATGCATGATATTATTGAAGACTATGTTGATGACATATTAGGAAAATCCAAAACCAAGGCTGACAATCTAGCAATGCTAAATAGGATATTTGAAATATTGTGGGAGTATAAAGTCAGACTCAATCCAAATAAATGTGTGTTTAGATTAACCTTAGGAAAGTTACTTGGCTTTATTATATCTCATAGGGGCATTGAAGTCAATTTGGTCAAAGTGTATGCTATAATCAAATGCCACCACTAACTAATTTGAAGTAACTCCATAGTTTATAGGGCAAGATCCAATCAATATGACACTTCATCTCTTAGTTAGAAGACAAGTGTCATCCATTTACACATCTTTTGAAGAAGAGAGTTTTATTTCACTGAGATGACCACTACCAAACAACTTTTCAACAACTCAAGGACTATCTCATTAATCCACCTATTTTGTTATCTCTTATGTCAGGAAGGTTGTTCTTTTTGTATCTATTAGCTCCAAAAAATGCCTGGGGCCACTTTTGGCTCAACATGATAATAATGGAAAATATCATGCAATATACTACTTAAGCCATACCTTGGTCATATATGAACACAACTATGCACCTATTAAAAAAGCTTGTCTAACCATGGTCTTCATATCTCAAAAACTATGCCATTACATGTTGAACAATAAAACCATGGTCATTTCAAAAGTATATCCACTCAAGTATCTACTATCTAAAATATATTTACAAGGTAGAATGGCCAAATGGATCATGCTTCTTAGTGAGTTTGACATAGAGTATGTCAATCAAAAAATAATCAAAGGATAGGTCCTGATAGATCAACTTGCTAAAGCACCCCTTGTAGACACAAAACCACTCACATTTAATTTTTATGATGAATCCATAATAACCATCATTGACACACCTCTTTATGAGTAGCAATGGAAGATATATTTGGATAGTTCATTTACTACACATGGATTAGGTGTAGGCCTCTTATTTATTACACCATAGGGGGATCTAATCCCTAAATCATTCAAAATTAGTTTTCCTTGTACAAAAAACATGACTGAGTATGAAGCACTTATCATATGAATTTGATAGGTAGTACACTAGAACATATCTCATCTCCAAGTTTATGATGATTCTTAGTTAATCATCAATTAGGTCATAGACCATTTCCAAACCAAAGATGACAAGTTAATTCTATATAAGGCTATGGTAGATACCCTAAAATAACAAATTACAAATATCCAATTTGAGCATATACTAAGGGACAGTAATATAACTATAGATGTCATGGCTACTATCAACTCTCTAATTCAACAAATTGATAAAGCTAGAGAATATCAATTCCTTGTTGAGAATTTGTTCACACCAGTTCATGAACCTTTAACTATTGAAATTATTTGTGATATTATAGGTCCTAATTATATCTGGTACTCAGACCTTTATAACTACCTTCATGACTAATTTTTGCCACATAACTTATTTTGAAAACAAACCAAATCCTTTATTCATCATTCCACTCATTATACTCTACTTGGATCCACCCTTTACTACCACAGTTTTGATGGAACTCTACTTCATTTTTTAACTTTGATAGAGTCTACACTAGCATTAAGAGAAGTTCATGAAGTATGTGTAAATCATTATAGTAGGGAATTCCTATCCAAAAAGCTCTTGTGTATTACTTATTATTGGCCCATGATGGATGCAAAATCAGTTGCATATGTAAAGAAGTGTGACAAATGTCAGTGACATACTAATTTAATTCATGCCCTATCCCAAAATCTAAAATTAATGTTGACACCATGGCCATTTACTACATGGGGACTTGACCTCATTGGGATGATCAACCCCACTTCATTTGATGGCCATAAACATATCCTTACCACCACTGAGTATTTCACTAAGTGTGTTAAATCTATACCCCTCAGTTACATGATTGGAAAGAAAATTTCCAAATTTATCTTCAACCATCTCATTTGATGCTATGATATCCCCTTTGAAATTATATCTGATAATGGAGGATAATTTAAGAATAAATATGTAGACTAGTTATGTACTAGATATAACATCACACAATATTTTTCTACAACCTATTACCCTCAAGGAAATGGCCAAGATAAAGCATCAAACAAAACCATTGTCAATATTCTCATAAATATTATCAATGATGCCGATCATGATTGACACTTATAGATATTCCCTACCCTTTGGGCATGTCGTACCAATCATCCTACTCCTATAGGAGCCACTCCATATTCACTTGTTTATGGTACTAACACCATCCTTCCCATTGAGGTTAAATTTCCTTCACTATGTATATATTTAAAACATGTCCTAGATGATCATGACTATTGAGTAGCTTGCCTAAAAGAGCTAGACCTACTTGATGAAAAATGCATAGTTATGCTCAACAATCTTTAGGCATATCAGAACTGACTCAAAATCCACTATAATCAGTGTGTCAAGTATATAACATTTGAAATTGGTAATCTTGGTATTAAATAAAACCAAAAGAATACCATGGTTGAGAAGAAGCATAAAATTTAAATTTAAACCAAACTAGATAGGACCTATCGTCATTACTACAAACTATGGATCAGGAGCATACATGCTTACCACACTAGATGGAGATGAAATTCTTGAGCTGATGAATATTATTCACCTCAAGTGGTACTATGATTGAGTGCTAAGGTGTATTATTTTTAAGG
Source organism: Torreya grandis (assembly GCA_037957365.1). Classification (NCBI taxonomy): domain Eukaryota; kingdom Viridiplantae; phylum Streptophyta; class Pinopsida; order Cupressales; family Taxaceae; genus Torreya; species Torreya grandis. Next base: position 1,872,286 of record JARHVA010003605.1, on the reverse strand, counting down.
ACTATTTCAATGGTGTTATTTTATCACTATTCTTATTTATACAAATATCATTCTTATCCATCTTTTTAGTCATATCTACTTTACATTTCTAATCTATTGACCAAATGTGTTTTAAAGCCTAGCCCATTTGACTATGGTTTTTTTAATTTGTTATGTATTTTTAGCATTGAGGAATCTGATCAATTTCATCAGTTTTTTCAAGTAATTCAGATAGAGATAATATTTTGGAGAAGTATGATAGAAGTTTTGATAGTTGCATCCTTTATTTGTTATTTCTTTCTTATCATTGGTCTTGCAACTAATTATAACCACCTTTGGGCAAATTAATACCATTGATCCATGCCATTGTGTCTTAGTTATAACCACATATGGACAAACTAGGGGAAATATTTGTTTATCGATCCTTGACATACCAACTTGTCACTTCTTATGCCATACTATGACTTTTTACCACTGATACCCATTTTGTTTGAATTGACTGCTATACTAGTCAAATTCCTCCATTATAGGGTAGAAATATAGTGAATTGAGGTCCTAATCTATGACTATGTAGGTATTTTTTGATAATTTTTGAGTTCAAATCAGTCACCCTTTTCACCACACTCTCACCATTTTTTGAGCAACCTAAGTTTGAACGCTCTCACTATTTTACGAGCAACCTAAGTTTGAATGCTCTTACCATTTTATGATCAACCTAAGTTTGAATGTTCTCACCATTTTATGATCTTGAACCATTTAGTGTCTCATCATTTTTGATCAAGTTGAGATACTTCCAAAATTCCAAAAATATATATAAAATCATTAGAAAAAACCAAAAACATTTGACCACTTCTTTGCCTTAAGGATTCTGGGAACCCTTACTAAGTTACAAGAAAACCACTTGTCACTTACTTTCCTCATATTTTTTGGCCTTTTATCTCATGTACTTACCATTTTTAAAGACCATTCCTCTTCTTCTATCACATATATTCTATTTTTTTCCTCGGTTATCATTTTCTTTGCATCCTCTGGGAGAACTACATTTGGCCTAAAATTTTTATTGGATATTATATCCATAGAATTATGTAGGCAGTGTCCACTTGCCTAGTGCATATGGAGATAACTCAACCACCCCATTCCTTTTCTTTTATTCCTCAATTTTGTTCATTTTTTAATTTGTCACCTATTTTCTAGGGGTAATGTTCATAAGGTTTTTATTACGTTATTTATTTGTTTATTTTTTTTGTTTGTTTGTTTGCTTTCAACATTATTGCCTTGATTTAGTTTATGTGTGTTCATTGGGTGATTAATTTCCCTCACTTATACTTTAATCCATCCATATTCATATTTTTATATTGACATCATGGTTTCTATCATTGGTGCATTATGTTCTATTGAGTATTGGATTTTAGGAGTCAGTCCTCGTGTATATTTTGGGCAAGTCCTCATGATGTTATACCATGATGACTATCAACATGTGCTATAACAAACCTCAAATTCAATAAGTCTATTAAAAAATGGTGGCATCAACATCTCTTCAACACCAACATCCTAATTCAATCCCAATCATATCCCAAATAGAGTAATTAACCACAATAATTTTAACCTTTATTAGTTTGGATGAACATCTTCCTATTAGTAGGTTATTATAATTCATAATTACCCTTTGTGTTAAGTTATCATCATCCTCAACCAAGTTTATCATGTTTTCCATAATCAAGGTCCCATGATTATAACCACCTATGGGCAAATCATTGTACATCATCCCACCTACATTTCTCAATGATTATACCAAATTTACTTTTCCCACTTAAACAAGGGCATGTTTTTATCTTGTTTTTATACCCTAAATGGGGTATCATTATCTTGTTTGTCTATCCTAACTAGGTTAGCTCCATCTTCTCAATGATTATAACTACCTTTGGACAAATCATTGTGTTTTCATACCATGTTGCCACTATCGGGGTAAAATGCTTATAACTACCTTTGAGAAAATAATTATACACCATCAAACTTGCATTCTCAATGATTTTGAATAATTTTTCAATATCATTATGTTTTCACCCCATCATCTTTCCTTTCTTTGGTCCCCTCATCTCCATTCTTTCTTTCGAGGGACCCACTTGCCAACCTTTCTTTATACCAACCATTCCCTCGAGGGGTCATCATACAATAATTTTATCATTATTATAGTTTTAGGTATACAAAACCTTTTCATTATTTGATAATATTTTATTGTGATTATATCTTTCAATGCCTTCCCAAATAGGGGCAAACTGTAGACACCTAAATCTGGCTACCTCCAACCTCCAACCTCCAACCAGGCTTTTGATTAATTTCCACCAAAATGCACAATTTGGATTAAAAACACTAAAACACATTAAATGAGTTGAAATTGATATATTCAAGTGATGATTTTGGCCAGGGTATCATTAAATGGGGTAATGCAATTTATGGACCAGCTAACTTTGATCAGATCATTTTGAGTCAAAATGCCAATTTTGCACCTGGGTGCTCTAGATTGCTCTTTTCTTTCAAATCTCTTGCAAAAGACATGTGCCTTTTTTATTTGGTGTTGGTAAAATTCTAAATGGGATAACAGATCCAATACATCTAACATTGATTTCTAGCTTTAATCTAGTCAAATTTTGGACCAATAACAAGACATTTTGACCAATTTGATTAATTTGTGCACCAAGAGCCAAATTTTGCACTAAAGTTGACTAATCATATTTTAGGCTAATTAAACCACATTAGGGAATTAAGTTAATTTTATATAAAACTTTTTAAATAAATCTTTAATGTAAATTGATTTTTATTAACTGTATTATTAGGTGACATCATCAATGGGGTGGCATCCATAGCCATAAATATATAAAATATCAAGATTATGGATCTCCCATACCTAAGTAAGACCCTCCATGCCTATTCAATACCCCTATATCCAAAATATTAATGAAAATATTTTTATTAATGAATTTCATATTTAGATTTATTCATGGCCACACATCTCAATCTTGAGATGGATGGTCACGGTTGATCCTTAAACCATTCCAAAAATCTATAAATAGGAGGCCTTGATTATTAAATTTTAAACTCTTTTATGTCAAAATTATAATTCCCAAATGCATTTAAAAGGCATTTCATCTTAGTTTTATGATATCAAAATATTGAGCCAATCCAAGCCAAAGCCACAAGGTGCCAAGGAGAAGAGGAGATAGCTAAGCCTCCTTTGATGAAGACTTCATGAGCACAAGCCAAGAAAGCCACTACAAAAAGCATTTGGAGCATCCAAGAAAGGTGAAAGATTTTTGTTTTTATTATTAAGCTCATCCTAGTAACTAGGCCTAGAGATGTATGCTAGCTAGTGTGTTTTTATCAATTTGTTTTCATTTTGGGACTAACATAATACTAATACCCTCTCTTGAGTCGAATTCCTAGTTCATAGTAGGAAATAATGGATAGATATGAGGATCTCATAGATTTTTAAAAGTGAACAATGCCCCCACATAATTGTCTTAGTGGGGTAGGTGGTAATATAGTAGATGATTATATTAATCTCTAGTGTGAGCATACAGAGGTTATAGTTGAGTTAGAAGTGCTATGACAGAGAGTGTGTGTAGTTATAGGTATAGGTCTAGGTCTATAGGGGATGTAAGTGCATCACATTCTACTGGGTATGAAGATGAGAGTGAGGGTGATGATATGGGTCATGGTGACCATATACTCTAAGTTATAATACATTGACTTTTTTGATATATGGTCATCATGTTATGTGGTATTTTGATTATGGCATTATTCATTTAATTATATTTTTTAATTATGTTTGATGCATATGTGTTAACATGAAAATGTGTATAATTGATTAGATAACAATAATTGATTTGATTTACATATAAATGTTGATAAAAGATTGAAAATGTTAGTTGTTAGTATTTTTTACATGGAATTATCATATTATATGTTTGTATTGATCATGTGACTATGGCATGCACTATATGAATCCTAATAGAAGAGTAAACAAGTGAAAATATTGTTCATGTTGTGTAGGTGTATAAATAAACTTTATAACTGATACTACTCATGGTATACTATTGGTAACTAGATTTGTAGATTTTGTAGCAAATATATTAATCAAATGTCATACTAAAACTATACTTTGGTGTGTGTTATCTCTTATAAATTTATGAATTAGTTTTCATATTTAAACTAGTGGTTGAGTTGTTTTCCATTTTTTCATCATGCTACTATAAATAGGTTATTCTATTTGAAATGGTTTCCATATCTATTGAATTTATGGTACATGATATCTCTTATAAGTAGGTGTCCTAGAAACCACATGGCTCATATGATGAGTAAACAATGTCCCCTTGAAAGGAATGGCCTGGGATAACTCAATAATAAATGAATGTGATCTAGTATAATGCAGAAAAGAAGATCTCAATGCCCCCTATGTGAATGTTATAATTCCTTTGTCGACATACTAATCAATATAATATTTGAGTGCATAATAGTTATTATCCCAATGTCTATTGATTTGATGATAATTAAAATATGGTTTATTTATTATTCTATGCAAATGATGTGTTGGATGATGATGAGTAGGAATAAGTTTGATCATCCTCCTATTTAATAATGTATATAATATATCATGATGCTAATTTTTGTCTAAAAACTATATGGCCCCTATGATAGTGTCTTGTTCTCTACTCACTATGGGAGATGTTATTTGAAGTGGTTTTTACATTTTTTGGGTATCTTGATTGGTTGTTTATGTTACATGTTTTCCTTAGGCATAGGTAGATGATTGTGGTTGTGAGAGATATAAATCAAAATTTACTTCTAAATGTGTGTCAACTAGTCCCAACTTATTTTAAAATGTGATAGTTTTATGGCATGATGCTAAAATGATCTTGATGTATCATATAAAAATTTATCCCTAAGAATAAAAATGAGGAATTTAACAAAGATGTATTGTACCTCTAAATCTGGCAGGTGATAGATCAATTATCACATACATGATTTGAATGATAGAATGTAATCACTTACTAGTTTTGATTTACCCTGGTGTAGTGAAGGTAACCTATCATATGTGATTGGAGGTCCCTTATTATAAATATAATTCATGATAAATACTTATTATAAGTCATCATATGTATGTAGTGAACCACTAAGGAGTGAATGATGAAACTAATTTAATGACTCATCCCATAGACTTCTAAAAAAAAATTGTAGGAGAATCAACTGCTAGTGGTATGTATCATAGCCTTTCTATTGGCTTTGAGATGTATGGATCTCCATGTCCATTGAACTTAGGTAATGTTTGTATTTTAAACTTCCTTGATAGTGTTACATTGATGGTTGTGTGTGGAATAGTATTGCCATGGATATCATTGGAATCAACCTAATAATAATATGTTTTACTTTCCAAGGTGAGTTGATGTAATTATTGTTGTAAAGTACCCATAATAGGCTTCAATGATATTACCTCTTGAGAAGTAATGTTAACATCATTAAAAGGTTAATTTAAAAATTGAACCTTATTATTAATTTTAGCCCTTGGTATACTATTTCATGGAGCATTATTAGAGATATTGGGTTGGCTCACTATAAACTTGGAGGGGTGATAGCTTGGACTTGATGAGAGGGAAATTGGATATCACCTTCATGGAGGTTATAATGAGGAACATGTTATAATTTAGTAAGTAGGGGTGGAGGAGATTCATTGGTATCTCTCATTTTGTCAATTTGTAAAAAAGTATCACATACTAATGAAATGGAATACACATTATAATCATGTGAATGTAAACTATGAACATGAGTATAAGTTTTCATATTTTTATCTAAAGAAGTATTATCTCTTCAATTAAAATTTAATAATAAATAAATTTATAAATGAGATATGGGTGAAGAAGAGAGAGGACTAGACTCAATTTATTCTTCACTAAAATAATAGTAATCATTGTTATTCCAAGTTTCTTCAAAATCAGAATTTATTTCACTTGTAGAGTTAAGGGAAGAAGAACTATAATTTTCATTCTCAAAAATAGGAGTAGAAGAATATTTTATATTTTTAATACTATGCAAAATATCATCATTTATAGGTGGAATGCAATGTGTATCTTTACTAGCTATAAGGGGAATGCACATGTTATCATTATTTTCAATAATGGAGTCAAGGGTAGAAGAAATAATAATCATATTTTCATTTGTCACATTATGACATGTATGATAAGGGTTAGATATATTTGAATTATCTATAGTTTTCATGGAATCCATATGTTGAGATTGAAAGGTAAATAAGGTTACAACACAATATCATCTACATGTTTTTTCAAATTTAATTGAGAAAGGTGAAGAATATGCATTTTCCTTTTATATGTTATTAAAATAATGTGAATGAATAATATTACCTAAATAATGTAAAGGTAAATTTATTTTATTGTTCTTATATTGCTTTAATTTGAATAAAGATATGGCAAAAGTGGTTGATAGGCAAATATCATGTTCAACCAAAGCACTACCTATATGGGGATATTTTGGCCTTATGTTTTTAGATTGATTTTGAGAAGTGGGTGGAGAGAGGATAAGGAGGGGAAATTGAATTTATTATATCCTCATTATCACTTTCATTATCATGCTCATAATAATCACCATAGCCATCATTACAAAATATTCATCATCATTATAAATGAAATCATTCTCATTATCATGTGTTGGTGTAAATTTTTGAAAATTAGTCCATCCATTTTTATAATTATGAAAAAAGTTTAAAAATTGATCAACTAAGTGAGATGGAAGAGGTTCCTTAGAGGTCATCTTAAACTTGCCACAAAAGAAAATCTAAAACAATAAGCAAACAATGGGTAGAAGATATTCCAACATAAATATATTTTAAAAATATGCTAAATATTCATCCCAAAGTATATAAAATTATAAATTGACTTGAAACCCTAAAGGATAATATTTGGGTGTGTGAAGACCTAGTATGTGGATCTAGGGTTTGAAGGGTTTTTTAAAAAAATTACAAAATATTGAATTAATGAAAACCCTAATAGGGAATTGATATGGATTATTTAGGATGTGAAAAAAATAAGAAAAATCAAAATTTAATAAAACCTAATTAATTACACAAAAGGATAAGGCAAACACTATGAGGGAATTAGGTTTGTTAAGTAATATTCAAAGTAAGTCAGGTTCACCAAATGATTTAACTTTTTAGTACTTAGTAGATGTAAATCCTAGATTGTTATAGGGTTAGAGAAAAGGGGTAAATATAGATGGATATTGAAAATGAATAATTTAATAAATTTAACTTAAGTAATAATGTAAAGGATAAATTCTACTTATCTGGAGTGAAACACATGTCACTGGGTGATGGTAGTGTTGAAACAAATTAGAGGAACAGTCAGGATTCCCTTCATTTATAAAATGGAGTCTCACCTAGCATTATTAGTTAGATAGTAGTAAAGTGCACTATTGATAAAGTCACTATGCTAGTGTCCTTTTGTGGATAAGAACCCTAAAACTTTTGGGGATGTTACAGGTAGTTTCCTACCTCATGTATGTGTCTTCAAGCTCTTTTGATCATCTTTGTATGTCACCTTTTGGATTTTATTTCTTAAAACCCCTAATTAATACCTACACACATGAAATTATAATGGAACCAAATACAAAAGGAAGGGAAAAAGGTGGGTTGTGGGATGTTATGATTGAACAACCTAGAACCCCTATTATTTTGGTTGTTGAATATATTAACCCCAATGGTATGGGTCTCAGATCAAATATAGTTCTCCCTTAGGGAACATGCATAATCAACATGCACGATATGCAAGAATGACTTTCACTTAAGCCCTTATTTGATCAAGTGTGCAAATCTATGTGTAATTTTTAGTAAATATGCATAATATTGAGATATACTATTGACTAATTTTATGCAATTATGTGCCAAAGTATCAAGCTTGATGTATAATGCCTTGTGAATTTATTTATATATAAGGATATTTATTTTGAATGTGAGACACTTATTCGCAAGCTGATAAGGTAAAAAAACAAATACAATCATAAGAGGAGACCCAAGGAGGGTAGGGACCTAAAAGAAGTTAAAAACATGACCATTGGACACTATTATTGAGGTGGAAAATAGCATGATGTACTCTTATCCAAGACCACATTATTTTACTATGTGCGCAAAAATTAGGTCATATCTAAGACAAACAGGCCAAGGGTCTTTATGACTAAGAAAGGCATGACATAAGACTCTTGAAGGTGCAAAAAAAAGGTTAAATAAGTTATAATAAGGAATAAAAGACCAAAGTGACGATGTGAATAATACTCTCATTCATCATTAATAAATTTCTATGAAAGAGACACAAAAGACATAGTACTTATGTTTTCTTGACCAAATTAGGATGTGTACACTATATTTTGCTAGGATTACATCAGCCACATTATAGTGCCAATTTCATGTGGTCCCAAGGTGTTCAACACCATACTATTTGTCATAAACAGAGGAACTCAAATAGAGGCTACATTTGGTAACACATGGTTACAATAAATGGAAACTACGGTGAATATATCACAAAGGTGTCTCATGTTTAGGTTACTATGAACATAGTTCATATTATCCATGATGGCTTTGATGACAATCACATATTCTAAAATGAGGCAGCAAGATATAACTTGATATATCCTAAGAAAATAAATGAGGCCTTTTACATAGTTGAGCAACATGTTATCCAGATGCATAGGATTTAGAGTAATGCCATAAACAAAGCTTTATTTATTATCACGATTGGTATAATGACCAATGATGATTTATTCAAGTTTGGCTAGATCTAATATCTAATACTTGATAATATACCACTAGATATTCCTTTTGTTTATCCACATCTATTATATGTGTTATTTAATCTTTAGATCATCATATTATATTTACACTCATATATATGCAAAAATACAAAAATAGTAAAATATTTTAGAAAAAAAAAAAAAAAAACCTATGCATGCTTATATGACTTTTTCATAAATAAATTTAGTTTTTAACAACATTTTATATGTATTTTATCTAGTTTTATATCTTACATATTTCACCAATATATATGAGTGACTACATATTACATAGGACATCATTTCCTAGAACCAATTACAAGTGATTTTACTATTACACACTTATAAATTATAGTTATATGGGAACATTATGGAGGATAAGAGTGTAGTTATCTAGTGTCCCTTGCCCTTATCTTGTACTAGAGATCTCAAACTATCACTACTCAATTCAAGACTTCACATAAGCTTCCTACACCATGTATATTCATTAACTAGCTCACTAAGGGCATGCGAAACATAGGTTTTATCCTTTTTTCCCCACTTTATCTTTCTCACATGATATGTTATTTACATTATATTACATATTAATATATTTCTCACTCACTAACATTATGATATACTAATAACTATTTCTCAGATTACAACTTAGCTCTTATGGATCATAATACATAATCATGCATGATTTTTTATCATGTTTCATATCTTCATATCTTTTATGAGTTTTTATGTTTGCTATGAGGACATTTATACATGTAATTTCTAAGTGGCTCTTATCCTTTATATATATAATTATATGCATGTGATAACCTTTGAATATGTCCTTGTGTGTGTTTTCTATTCATAAATGTGGACAATTGAACATGTCTTTCTATGCAAATCTAAGCCTCCATTGTTTCCTTGTATGCACGTGAGGGAAATTGAGCATGCCTTTATATGGGTCTTTTATTCGATTGAGTGACATTTGAGCATGTTCCTTGTTTTTATCCCATTGGCTTTCCATCATGTATTTTCCATGTTGTGTGTGTACTCTTTGATTATGTGTGTCATGGACATGACATTTTTATTTATTTTTTAATTAGATTTGGATTCCATGGTGGACATCATGAACCTACCCTCTTCCAATGCCATTATGGACATCATGCATTGCTACCTAAGTAGTTCTATGTTAGGAATATAGAACATAAAGTAATATTAATGAATTAAAGATGGAAATAAAATGCAAAAAACACAACACAATAGATACATAGATTTAACATGGTTCACCAAATATGGGCTACATCCACACAAAAATAGTTAGTATTTCTTATTATTCAGTCTAATAAATGAAGGAAAAAACTTGCAATACATCTACTTGAATATCCTCTTCACTCACATACAATGTGCCACCATAATTACAATACCCTCATATCAAAGGAGGGTTACATATTAGGGCAAAAATGTACAAACATAATTTCTACCATTATATTTGTGACTTAATATTAAATGGTCTAGATTTAATATGAAATTATAATATTTTACAATGCATTTTTAACAAAATTTTGCTTTGACAGCATTTCCCCCAAACCCCTACCAAGGGGGCTTCCAAGTAGGTCACTACCCCTCCTAGATCCCCATAGTGATTATATTCAGGGGGACATTGCCCCCCCCCCACTCACACACACACCCCCTATCAAGAATCAAGAACTATAATAATATTAGGCTCCATCATCCAATAATCTCCTACTTGGATATTAATTGTTGCAACTCCACCGCTATAACTCTTCCTTGGATTTTTATTTTAACTTTGACCTTGACATGTTTCTCATCTTTCGTGTTATCCTTGGAGACCTATTGAATTTTAGAAAATATCTAGCTTCTCCTTTGTGATCACTTTTGTTAGAATATCTATAGGATTCTAACTTGTATGGATCTTTTCCAACTTCAGTTGGCAATCCTCCAAAACTAAACGAATGAAGTGATACCTAAGTTGTATATGTTTGGTTCTTGAGTGGAATTTTGAGTTATTTTCTAAATGAATCACACTCTAGCTATCATTGTACAACCTAAAATATTCCTAATTATGCCTCAAATATTCTATGAACTATTGCCTCCATATCATCTCCTTGATAGTTTTTGTAACTGCAACATACTCTGGGTTTGTAATTGACAAAGCAACTATCTTCTATAATTTTGAAATCCAACTAACTATTGTATTACCAATAGTTAAAACATAACCTCCAGTGCTCCTCCTTTTATCTAAATCTATATCCATATCTACATCAACATATCCTTTTAAGGTAACATCTAAACTTTCATAGCATAATCATTTATCAGTGATCCCTCTCAAGTACCTGAGAATCCACTTAACTACATCCTAGTGCTCTTTTCCTAGATTATTCATTAACCTGCTAACAACTCCCATTGTATGAGCAATATTTGGTCTCATGCACACCATAACATACATTAAACTTCCAACTACTAAAGCATATGGAAATTTAAACATTTTATTTATTTCTTCATGCATTTTAAGACATTGTTCCTTGCTTAATATGAAGTTCCCTCCCAAAGTTGTACTTATAGGTTTTACATATTTCATATTAAACCTAACTAACATGTTCTTGATGTACTCTTCTTGAAACAATGTCAATTTTATATTTTTCTTGTCTCTTGTTATTCTCATACCAATGATTTACTTTGTGGCACCCAAATCCTTCATTCCAAATGAAATTACTAATTTTGATTTGAAATAATTTATATCTTGCATGTTAGACCCTGCAACAAGCATGTCATCAACATACAATAACAAGATAATATAGCTACCATTATATAATCTCTTAAAATAGATGCAGTGGTCAGAGTGACATATACTATAACCTTGTTCTTTCATAAACATGTCAAATTTCAAATACCATTTCCTTGGAGCTTGATTTAGACCATACAAACTCTTCTTCAACCTACACACCATTTTTTCCTTACCTTTTACTTTGTATCCCTATGGTTTCTCCATATATATTTCCTCCTACAAATCACCATGAAGGAAAGTAGTCTTCATATCTAACTATTCGAGGTAAAAATTTTATACTACCTACCAAACTTTAAAAAGTTCTTATGGAAGTCATTTTTATAATTGGAAAAAATATTTCATCAATATCAATACCTTTCTTTTGTGCAAACCCCTTTACAACAAGTCTAGCCTTGTACCTTTTTTTGACTCCATCTTCTTCCTTCAACCTATAAACCCATTTATTTTATAGTTCTCTTTTACCTAAAAGTAACTGAACCAAATCCCATGTTTGGTTATGTACCAAGGAGTCCATCTCCTCTTTCATGCCTTACTTCCACTACTTTCTGGTTTTTACCTGTATTGCTTCTTCATAGCTTTCTAGCTCACCACCATAAGACAATAATAAATAATAAAGTGAAGGAGAGTATCATTTAGGGAGTCTACTTACTTTGGTACATATTCTAACTACACTTTCAAGAGTTTGAGTTACTTGTTGTTGTTTTTGCACATTTTGATTTTTTGGCACTTTTGGAATTTCATTTCCTATGATTTCATCAAGTACTACATATTCTATATTTGGCTTTTCTTGCTTCTTTCCCTACAACTGATCTCTATACATAATCTTCTCATTAAATATCAAATCTCTACTCCTAATGATTTTATGAATTTTAAAACCCCATAAATGGTAACCAAAATCATTAACTCCATATCTAATAAAAGTACATTTCTTGGATTTTGATTCAAGCTTGGTTCTGTTTCTTTATCAATATGGACAAATGCTTCACAACTGAAACTCTTTAAAAAGGAATAATATATATTTTTACCTATCCATACTTACTCTAAAATAACACCATCCAAAGGACTTGAAGTTCCTTTATTTATTAATTAAATAGCAGTATCCACAACATCTTCCCAAAAATGTAAGGGTAACCTTGCATGCAATCTCATGTTCCTTACACACTCCATGATTGTCATATTCATCATTTTAGACACACCATTTTGTTTCCATGTTCTTGGAACCATATTCTCTCTCTGAATCCCATGGGATGAATAGTAATTATCAAACTCCTTACTACAGTATTCACCTTCATTGTTTGATCTAACACACTTCAACTTATTTCCTCTTTCATTTTCAACCAAAGATTTCCATTTATTAAAATTAAGAAACACATCATATTTTTTTTTTGTATCCAATAAACCCAAGTTTTTATAATTGCATCATAAATAAAAGTAACATAATAAGAAGATGCTCACATCATATGTTTTTTTGTATCCTGACTCTAATAAATCTGACTCTCTTATTTTTTTGTAAACACAATGCTCACATAATTCTAAATCCACCTTATTCAAATCTATAAATAAATTATTTGAGTGGAGAACATGCATCCCCTTCTCACTCATGTGCCCAAGTCTATGGTGCCATAATTTTGTATCTGCTTTTATAGAAAATAAATCAATAGAAGAGTTAACATTACCATTAGATAAATATAATGTACCAACTTTCTCTCCTTTTGATATTACCAGTGATCTTTTAGTGACTGTCCATGAATTTTTTTCAAATGTAACTTTAAAACCCTCACTTCCTAACTACCCTATTGAAATTAGATTTATTTTCAACTTAGGGGCATGTCTCACCTCTTTTAGTAACCATTTGTTCCATTCTATAATTTTATCTATATCTTACACTTTCATAAAATTTTATAGTGTTTACCATCACCCAAATAAACCTATCCAAAATCACCTTGAACATAGTCTTGAAAATATTTCTATTGGGGTTTAGAATGAAATGAATCCCTTGAATATAACACCCAAGAATCATTAATATTATCAAAAGAAAGGATTAAAGCATCTTGTAACACATCACCTACTACATTTGCTTCTCAATTTTTATATTTTTATCCATCTCCTTATTTTTATTTTTGAAACCAACAATATTTCTTTAGGTGTCCTTTCTTCCCACAAATATAGCACAACTACATTCCTATAGATCTAGATCTTCCCTTCTTATACTTGCCATGATTCCCTTGGCCCTTTACTTTATCCTTTTTTCTTCCCCTATTCTCCATAGTCAAAACATTACTTGATGTCTCACATATGCTCTTTCATCACATTTCCTCACTAATAATAACGCCAATAACATCATCAAACTTTAAAGCGTTTGAACCAAAGATAGAATTACTCACAGCCATGACCAAACCATTCCAACTTTCTAGCAATAGCATAAAATCAAAAAAGCCCTAACCTCATCATCAAAATTGACTCTTATAGAGTTTAACTGATTTATGACTTAATAAATTCATTTAAATGATCAATAATAGACCCACATTATAATATTTTTAAATTAAATAAATGCTTCATAATAAATACCTTGTTGGAGGCTAAGGGTTTTTCATACACTCTATCCAATGCCTTTATCACATCTATTTTTGTCTTTTATTTTGAAATATTGAACGCCATCAATGTTGATAGACATAATCATATTATTCCTAATGCCTTTTTATTAAGAACCTCCCAATCTTCATCCTTCATAGTTTTTAGCTTCTTTGCTATTTCACCCAATGGTAGGAAAAGATCCTTCTGATATAGATAGTCTTCCATTTACATCTTCTATAGTTGGTAGTTTTGGCCATTGAAATTCTCAACCTTAAACTTTCCTTCTTCTACCATTGTTCCCACTCGAACCAAGATCCCTCTTTTACTATGAGTTTATCTACCAAATAAACCTTTAGCTCTGATACTAGTTGTTATAAATATAGAACATAGAGAAATATTAATGAATTAAAGATGAAAATAAAATGTATAAATATAACATAATAGAGACAAATATTTAACATGGTTCAGTCCAAAAAATGAAAAGAGAAACCTACAATACATCCACTGCAATATCCTCTTCACTCACATACATCATTCCATCATAATTACAATTCCCTCATATCAAAATAGGGTTACATATTAGAGAAAAAATGGACAAATATAATTTTTACCATTAGATCTATGACCTAATAGTGAATGGCCTATATTTACTATGAAATTACAATATTTTACAATGTATTTTTAACAAAATTTTGCTTTAGTGGTGTTAGTCCCAAACCCCTATCAAGGGGGCTTACAAGCAAGTCACTGCCCCCTAGACCCCCATGGTGACCATAGTTGGGGGGGTAGAGGAGCATTCGCCCCCTCCCACCCCGGCCCCCCACACCCCCATATCAAGACCCAAGCATTATAATATGATTAGGTTCTACCATCTAACATTATATTCAAAATTATATACTCATTTGACCAAATTATCTATGCAATTCATTATCACATCTATCTAGACACACTTCTTGTGAATGCTTGTTTTCACATGCATCTTACATTATCACTATGCTAAGTTTACATACACAATGATGTCATGCTTTTCCATGATGTCATTATTACTTATATTTATAATTTACATCATCACAACCTATTGCATAACCTTTTTATTTTGATTTGAGTTCTTATGTAGGCTAAAAACTCAATTATAAAGAGGGGGCATTCACAAAGGCTTGTCTTAGAAACTAGGCTTCCTAGATCAATACACAAATAAGATATAATAGTGATTAATAGTTGACATAGTTTTAAGCCCATAAAACACATAGAAAGTTAATTTAGATAGGATCACCACATTATATAGGAGAGAACTGCTCTAGTTTCCTTTCCAATGTTTTTATCCAAATGCCAAAAAATAGACTTTTCTAAAATTTATCGGAATCTCAATTTACTTAGATCAGTATTCAGTAGTTTCATAGTCTTAGTTTTTAGAATTACTTAGGATTTTACATTGTTTCCTCATTATACCAATTTTTACACTAGTTTCATAGATGGAATGATAACTCATGTCATTATTCACACTATATATACCTAACCTAGATTATACTTAGTATTTGAACCAATTTTGTGTTATTTTTACACTAATTTTATGTCATTTTTGTATAGAATTAAACCTCATTCCATCTATAGTGAATGATTCATTGCACTAGTATCTACACTAGTTTTATGAACTAGATACATATATCAAGATTCATACATGGATTCCAAGTTATTTCAATACTCTAAAATGATGATGATGGATTGAAACACACTTGAGTTCTTGATCACACCCACTTATAGATGAGGATTGGGTCATGTATAGTACAATCCAAGTTATTTGATGTCAATAAAAACACAACATGCCATGACCACTAGTGTTTGCACTAGTTTTAAGACCAGGAAATAAATAGTGGTTTACATACTTGATCAAGTGTATTCCTTTCTTTTCACTCTCTATTTTTATATTTTGCTTCTTGATATTCATCTTAAGTTAAGACTAATATTACATATGTTTTAATGCAAGTTTTTGCATGGAGCATAGTTCAGTCTTATGGCATGCATCTAGGACTCCTTCCCATAATTAAGTTTAGGTATGCACTATTTTTATTTTTTATCTAGTACTTTAATTTTTTTACATCTATAGAATAAAGGAGGGAAACTATAAACACATAAAATTAACATTTAATCTAAAACCATACACTTATGGCCATTCTTTTACACACTTAGCTCTAGACATATCTTATGGCCTCTTTTGATCACTTTCAATCACCTCACACATTCTTCTAAGTTGATATATGTTACCCAAATGAACTTATCCCTAACCTGGTTAACTTTAAACATTTTTTAGGCCGTATCTAACACTCAACATGATAAAATCACCCATTGAAAAAGAGTGCCCTAGGGGATAAGAGCATACCACTCTAGTTTCCTTCCCTCCTCTCCTATCTTCCAACCAAAAATGGCTAATTTACCAAATTTAAATCCACATGAAGTTTAGCCCATGTCCCTAAAAATCCACATTTGAGTGATTTTTGATGATATGACTATATAGGCACTTTTTAAACCATTTAGCACAAAGGAGGCTTCCACATCAAAAATCACTAGAATTACACTTGCATATTGAGAGTAGAATACCTATTTTACAAATTCTAATTGTATATAGTCCTACTGAACTAGAGATCAAGTATAAGTACATGTCACAAGTCATAAATGATAGTTAAATCATCTAATCATATCAATATTACACTAACATCAAGCATATTGTACCATTCATTCACACATCACCATTGCATGGGAGAACTACATTAAGTTTGATCCCTATATACATTATTGGTATGTAGGTAGCACTTGTTGGGACCCTTATTTTTGTATGTAAGGATTCATTATATAATGAAAAACACATCATTGTGAGGCATCATTTTGAATGATGATGACTTTTTGGCATCTTAGTGCCAACTGGAGGGGTCAACACATACCTTACACCAGCTAGCAGGAAACTAACCAATTCAATGGTTTCTAAGGCATCTTCCTGGTTGGGCGATATGTGGATATTATAGTGAAAACTTCATAAGGTGATGGAGCTAGTGGGAATTATTACAAAGGCTCCATATTGGCACCCAGTGTGCACACACCACCTTGTAAAGACATTCCTATAAGGCTATATAAAGATCTCAAATCAATAAAGTAGAGAGGGAAATTAGTGAAATGAAGCTTTGGATAATTAGAATTGGTATTGTATGCATCTTAATGACTACCATTAGACTTAAGACTAGATTTGACACCATGAAGGCTCCATTTTTATATGCCCAAGCTCACCTATGAGCCTTTGAGACATTAAGTAGTATAAAATTGGATGGATTTCTTGTTATGAACTCTATATTGCATAAATATTTGATTAATGATGATAAATGTTATATCAAATAATATTATCGCATTTATATACATCTTAGATTATTATTTAAATGTGCAGTAATTATAATGTTATAATTTCAATATATGTATGTTATTTTCACATGAGCTTATGGTTTGTGTCATTAATGGCATCCCTATAAGATCTGATGATGTCAATCATAACTATATAAATATTAAATATATAAATCCCGTGTACCAAATGTTTCTTCCCTTGTTAGAAGCATGATTCTAGTTTGAGTACTTAACTAAAAGTAGCCCCTTAAGCCTCATAATACTGATATGACTCTAGACTTAGCTTTAAAAAAGCATGAACCCATATGACACTAGGAATAATCCATCTAAATGGAATGCCTATATACCAATAGGATTAGCCCATGAAAGTATTGTGCCTATGGATCTATTAGAAAACCCCTTTTAAATTGACCAAGCCCTATAATTAATGTCTTTTTTCATGGCATAACTAGCCTAACATGGGCCCTATTTCCTTATTATCTACACTTCAAGTGAGTGCATAAGGCCTATGCCTTATATGAATTGATGTTAGTGTAGTCAATTGTTTGAATGTTGAGTGTAGAAGAAGAAATATCTAATTTTTGTACCTGGTTGTAAGATTTCAAGACATGAATAAGACACCATGTGTGCCTGATTTTTATACAACATTTTGGTATTATTTTTGGGACCCATGTTGAATTTTGTTGTTGTAATGGTGTAACAAAATTATTTACTAAATCTCCCTTAAAAACATTGAGAACTAGCTATAACAGATGGAAGATAGCTTTACACTGAAGCATCCAAACTATAGAGGACAAAAGCCAAGAAAGTGGGTTTAAAATAACCTATATGATGATTTGTATGAGGTTTTTTTAAAAAATTACTTGAACATGTGTAGTAATCATTAGTTACATATTCAACCCATAGAAGGAGCTATAGACATCACCATGAGTGGACAAAAGAGCACCTAGATAAGATTGATACCCTAGATGCCACTTGTACTAGATCAATAGATAAATGGTGGCAAGGAGTATTGAATAACTACATACTTGAGTTTGTAGTCTTAATATACTCATGCCATAAGGAAGAAAAGTACCAATTATTGGATGAACCTAGAGGCACTTTTGTGAAGAAATTTGGCATAGATCTTAAGAAGTTAATGGTGGATTATGGCTTTGAGATTTTGAGGATGGAAGACTAAATTCCTTTCATGTATACAAAGCATAAAGGGGGAAAACGGGATATGTAGGTGACGTGTAATTGAATGGGATGAGTAGATTGACACTTGAGAGCTCAAGAGACAGACCTATAATAAAAGATAACATAGACTGATGGAAGATCTAGAACCTAAAAGTGCCAAGAGAACTCATAGGGAATAGGAAGGGCATTAGGAAGGATCTCTTAAAATACAACATGAGGATAAGATAAATAATTAAGTGATATATCAAGCTCAGTATTTGATATGTGTGTAATCTAATGGGTTTGTATAAGATGTGGTGATTGAAGATATGCTTGATGCACCTACCCCCTTTGAACCTATAGTGCATACTTATGTACTAGATCTCATACTTGAAGAAAACATAGAAGTGATAATTGGCCCAGTTGTTGACATAGATCAAGGATTTTTTATAGACTTACAGTGTAACTTTGTGATTGAATAAATTATTCCATATGATGAGGTGAGTGTAACTACCTCTAGACTATTGGGTGCTATCTCACCATACCAAAACATAAGCACAAGAATACCATCTTATTTGATGTTAGAACTATAAAGTGGGAAAAAGCCTATAGGAAGTGGTTTGGCACCACAAGTAAGTAGTATAGTACAAGTAGTATGGTTCCAGTGACATCAATAATGCTAGTATTAATTATAGAGTGCTTAACCTAGTGGTTGGAGGCATTAGAGGACCATCACCAATAAAAACACTAGGAGGACAAGTACCTTAGATTCTAGTTTCCCTTTAATAAATCTATTGTGAAATGGATATTCACTTGCCAAAATGTCATATCATGGAGAATGCCATGGAGAATGTGCTAAAATGTGAACTATAATGGTGTGTGAGGGGCATAACCCATTCAAACCATAAGGTGACCTAGTTCATGACCACTTTACTATATCATTCCCATACTTGGTACATGAAATTTGATATTTACTAGGCTATGGTCAATTATGATGCCCTAAAGGAGGCATTCCTTAAGTAATTTGACATATCATAGTTTGAATAGTAAAGTATCACCATGATCAAAGAGATTACCTAAGGACTCTAAAAAAGTGTGCACTTATACAATAAAAGGTTCAAAACTCTCCTTTCCAAGCTTCCTTATAAGATTCACTCTTCCCATCATGTGTAGTGGTTCATTAGAGGGGTGTTCATGCCATTTCAAAGAGCAATTTATATGAATCCTTTTACATACCCTCTTAAATAACTTGAAGCCATACTCAAAGCCAAGGTAGTTAAAAGCATAGATACTAGGATCAGCCCATTTATGGAGGTGCATATTGTATTCATAGCCTCACAACTCTAAAATATTACCACTAGTTCATTAAAAAATGCTTAGATTAGATTATGTTACACCAACTACAAAATGAAAGGCCATAATAAGAATAACTACCTATAAAAGAATGTGTGCACCCTACTTTTAAGCTATGAAGTTATTCAAGAGGGTGCATGATGTTCACAACTACCCATTATTACAATGTGCTAGCTAGGTCAACACAGCCATCTATTATCATTTGTGTGATGCCTATACCCATACCATAATTTATTATTGACTGATTGATGAGATGAATGAGAATATGGAGAGAGGTGCAAAGCAGGCTATTATATTAGTTAGAGGCTAGACTATATAAGAAAATGAACACTATAACCAACATAACATAGTCTTTTTGATGCAATGAGGCACCATAGGGCAAAGTGGAGGATGTAGTGGTAAAAGGTTCCCACCCTGCTCATGTTACAAGTCTTTCTCAATAGAACATTATCAACATGACTACCCTATAAATCCTATGTGTGGGTATTGTTGAGGGTTTCATAAGTTTGAGGAATGCCCTTACTTTTATAATAAGTTGACCCAAGGTAGGCCTTGTGTAGATAAAGACATAAGAATGAGCCAAAAATAGAGAAATAGAATCCAAAGGTGTAACTGACTTATGCAGAGATAGTAAAGGTACGAGCAACTATTAATAATGGATTCACCACTCAGCCACTAGCTATACTAATACCTGAGTTACAATTAAAATATGGGAATAAGGGTTGCACTAAGTGCATAGTGTATCCTGAACCCAAATTTATGCCTTACCTAGACTTGAAATGTTATAAAAATGTATTCTAGTAAGCCATGATTTTAATCTAAAACCTGCAAGGGGAGATCTAATTAGCACAAGACCTAGATGTGCAAGTTGTTTCCTCTTGAAAGAATCATGATAGCTAGGAAGTTGAGATACAAGAGTTAAGAGAAATCCTATGCCTCCTTTCAACAAAAAGAATGATTCCCCTATTAAATATCTTGATCTTAGAAAATGCATGTTAGAATCAAATTGATGTCATAATGCCATGCATGGAGAGGGAGTGAGAATTTTGGCATATATAGAATGCAGAGTATGACCAAGAACTCCTCATTAATTCCACTATTTATGGCTAGTCTATTTTTGAGGTCTTTTTAGACATAAGAATTGAGGTCAACATCTTGACCAAGATTGCCTAGGATAGAATGGGTAGGCTAGCCTTGAGGCCTTCCCCTCATGTAATTTTCATGGTTAAAAAGATCCAGGTTTAGCCTATTGGAATTATGAAGAGTGAAGATGTAGACATAATGGGTACTAAATTATACACTAACTTTGAGGTGATCAAGTTGGAAGAGAAAGATAACTACTTGACACTTTTAAGAAGGCCATTATGTTATGAGAATAATGTATATATGTGCTTCAACAAGCACTACATGACATTTTAGAATTTAAAAGAGAGAGTAGTTATACCCCTCTCATAGGACTAAGGACCCCCTATGTTAAGAGTGTGGACCTTGAGGACAAGAAACCACATATATAACATCATAGAACAAGGCACAGAGACACTAAACCCTAATGATCAATGAGTGCTTTCTTAGGAAGATGGTAATAAACCTTAGATACTACCAATTTTGCCTATGATCAATGGTTGTATCAAGTATATGATACCACTAGTTGAAGATGTCACTTGGTTCATACAAAGGTGTTAAAACCATTGAAGACAAGATCGGTCCAGATTGATCATGCTTATAAAAGGTGAGTCCCTTATACCAAGAATAAGGGAAAGAGAGTGTTTCACCTAAGTAATGGAAAAATTATAGTGATCCCAAAATATGAGGGGAATATCTAGTGGACTATTATGTTTGATACCTTAAATCATGCATCCAAAAAGAGGTGGATAGAATGGGTGCACTAGTGTATACATTGAATAACATTGTCGGTCATTGGTGAGCAATGTAAAATCTTATCTTGAAAACTTAGAAAGATGTGAAAGAATCTATATTCACTAGATTTAGGAATACTAATGAGGACTTAGACATATCAACCTAATCTGGTGACTCTAATCCCATAGTGCATGTGCACCTTTGTGAAAAAAAATGGACTATCTATGGAAAAAATATCCTAAGTCCTATGGGTGCATGAATTCTATAGGACCTTAAAGACTTGGGCAAAATCATAGTACATTATCAATGATATGCATTTTGAGACATCCAATTGGGATGAACTTAAGGATTGGTTTATCCACACCTTCTCCTTTTCTTCGCAAAACCTTGAACTGATTGAGCCACTACAACTAGTTTGAAGGTTAGTGTTTGAGGACATATTAATATTGGAGGAGTGCCTAAAAGACATGTTTGGTGAAAAGGGTTTGGCACTCTTGACCTTATATAAAGAGAAAATACTCAACAATGACTCTATTACTGAGGATGTTGATACATGGAAGGTGCACAACTAGATGAATTTGATAGGTAAAAGGAAGCTAGTGCACCAAGTTGAGGATAGTGCCCTAAAATAAGAAGACCCTACCCATCCTCAGATAGAAATGATTGAGGGTATAAAATAAGTTAAGGATTCACATCAAAAGAAAAATTAACCTGACCACATGCCACTATAAACTACCAAGGTAGATATCATCTTAGAATGGGAACCAAAGATTTATACTTTGGGTGCCTATTGGTTTGACACAAAGATAGTGCATATTGTGGACCTCCTAAACTAATTCCAAGACTTGTTCCCTCAGAACTATAGAGACATGAAAGGTACACACCCATCACTAAAGAATATGAGCATCAATTTGGTCAATAATGTAAGACCTATCAAGAAGCAACCTTATAGGATGAACCCCAACCTTTATGCCAAGGTCAAAATAGAGATTGATGGTATGCTAATTGCAGGCATCATCTACCCTGTGAAAAAATCTAAATTGGTTAACCCTATGGTTATCAATATCAAGAAGGATGGGTACATATGTATTTGTAATTATTATATATTATTGAATTCTAGCTACGTAACTGACCCCTTTCTAACTCCATTCACTAACAAAGTTTTGGATGGCATCTTAATTTATTAAATATACACTTTTACTAATGAGTTCTTAGGATACCATCAAGTCCAGATCAAGGAGAAGGATAATACCAAAACTATTTTGTGATAGAATGGGGTTATTTTTCATACAATGTGATACCCTTTGGACTAAATAATGTGATATCCATATTCTCCCAAGTGGTGATTACTTATTATAAGGACTTCATTCACAAGTTCTTCCAAGTGTACTTAAACAATTAGATCAAGTATGGATTAGTGAAGGATCACTATGAAAACATACACCTAATTTTTGAGAGGTGATGGTAGTTATATATTTATTTAAACCTTAATAAATATGTTTTCACAACATCATTTGGCACTTTTTTCAAGAACATCTACAAATATGGTTTGCTCATTGATCCTATGAATATTGCAATCATCCTTCAGCTTTAGACCCCATCAATGAAAAAAATTCACACCTTTCTTGGACACTATGGGTACTATAGGAAGTTCATAAGGACTATGCCAAGATTGAATCACAACTAGAAGAACTCTTATAAAAATATGGCCCATTATATTGGGGTGAAGCATAAGAAGATGCATTTGAGACCCTAAAGCTCAAATTGGTAAGCATGTTGATATTTCAATTTCTCAACTAGATGAATCCTTTCCATGTCCATGTTGATGTATTTGGTATTGTAATTAGTTCCTTTATAGCACAACCATGTGAAGGCAAAATGGACCATCCTATTTCTTTCATAAGCTAAAAGCTAACCAAGGTAGAGTAGAACTACACCACAACTAAGTGTGAGGTGATTACCATGGTCTAAACCTTATATAAGTTTAGTTAGTACTTATTGGCAACCCCATTCATATTCTTAATTAATCATGAGGTGATTAATTACCTAGGAAACAAGTCCATTTTCCATAGGCACATTTGTTGATGGACATTTTTGTTTCAATAATTCTAGTTCTCTGTTGTAGTAAAACTTGGAAAATAAAACTTGGGCTCAGACCATCTATCTTACATCAATTATGGTGATGTAATAGTTCCTATTGATGATGATATACCTAACATGTAGCTTTATAGGGTCCAACATGTCCTAGAAGACTTGGTAGAGATTTTCATATTTCTAACATCTAGATATACACCCCAAACTATGAAAACCAAAGAGAAGTAGTAACTCATAGTTCATGTTATCCTTTTTCAACTCATTACTAGAGAACTATATAAATTGAGCTAAGATGAGGTCCTTAACTAATGTGTTGTAGATCATAAAATGGACTTAGTCTTGCATGAGGTGCATGAAAATATTTTTGGAGGGCATTACATTTGAGATGCTATGGCACATAAGGTACTACAATTAGGTTTTTGCTAGCTAACTCTATTCTAGGATACTAATGATTATGCCAAGGCATGTGACATATGCCAGAATATAGTAAAACTAAACCACTAGGATGATATGCCTCTTATCCCCATACTTTCCTAGGTGGCATTTGAGAAGTGGTCCATAGAATTTATTGGGCCTATTACTCCCACTACAAGGCACATTGGTGAATGATGCATTTAATTAGCCACACATTACTTCACCAAGTAGATTAAGGTAGTACCAACCAAAGATTGCATAGTTACCATAACCATAAGGTTTATATGGTAGAACATCATTAGTTTCTATGGGTGCCCACTTAGTTTGACTAGTGGCCATGGCCCACACTTCATCAATACAACCATTCAAATCCTATTTGGTTGAATACATGATGGTGTACCATAAGACAACACCTTATCATCCAAAATAAAATGGCACCACGAAGGAATTCAATAAGATATTGGGAACATGCTTCAAAAATATATGTGATATTGGTCACAAATATTAGGATGACTATATGTTAATATTATTGTGGGCTTATCACATAATGTATAATTGCTTAAACAAGGCTACAATATTTCCGATGGTGTTTAACAAAGATGCCATTTTATCTATAGAAATCATGGTGCCCTCATTGTGTATTATGTGTATTGGTTATTTGGATGACCAAGAGTCTTTTATCACACTATTGGAAGACCTAGAGTACTTGGACAAGACACATGCCTAAGCAAGATGGAGCTAATAAATAGAAAAGGCATGCTATAAGCTATGTCATGATAAACATATCAAGTGCAAGGTACTTAGTGAAGGAGAACTAGTATTGATATATGACTCAAAGTACCTCAAGCACCCAAACAAGTTATAGATTAGGTGGATGGGACATTATGTCATCCATAACATATTAGATACTAGTTTATGCAAGATATGCATGTTGATGGTTGAAATGCTCCCTAAGTATTTCAATAGCAACAAATTGAATCCCTATCCTTAATAGGATGGAGCTTGCACCATTAGACATTGAATTCCTAATCACAAGTCATTTTATTTGTGTTGACCATAATAAAATTTAGCACACACCAAATATTTCCTTATTTTTTTCCATTTGTGTTAAGAGAATAACCATGATACTTTAAGGCTTACAAGAGAATTTTTTTTGTGTGTGCATGCATAAATATAGTTAAGTGAGTCAATAATGGATGCTATCTAAGCACCTAAGGCTAGATACCTAATTTTTTGGGTATGTGAATTTACAAGATTCAAAAAATTCTAAGTAAAATTTGACAAAGGGAAGTGAACATGATGTTAGTACACAAGAACCTAAGAAGAAAGAGTGAAGTGATAGAATACT
This sequence comes from Torreya grandis, assembly GCA_037957365.1. Taxonomy (NCBI): domain Eukaryota; kingdom Viridiplantae; phylum Streptophyta; class Pinopsida; order Cupressales; family Taxaceae; genus Torreya; species Torreya grandis. The sequence goes on along the minus strand of JARHVA010003605.1, from coordinate 1,846,514 downwards.
AGTGTGAGGATTTTTATGGGGTATGGAAGGCCAAATCGCAATATAGAATTATGGATAAATTGACCAAGAGAGGTGCACTTGAAAGGAAGCATAGCATAAAAAGTAGAGATGGAACCAAGGAGGTTGAATCATGCACATGTGAAGAAATGCACCCAAGTTTCCATAAGAAGGGTGAAGGTCACTCCAAGGTGAACAAAGTGCAAGAGAAATATTATCTAAGATAGATGACATGCACCCAATGTTTGGTAATAAGTGATCACTTAAATTACTTATCACTTCACCAAATAAGTTGTTAAGAGAATTTATGACTGTGATAGTAGAGGCACAAAGATCCATAATAAATGAGAATGTGGTGGAATATTTTCATGGATTTCAATAAATCCACATGCCATCATGCCATTACTCAATAACCATTAAGGAAGTAGCTAAAATTAAGGTATAAAGAGGAAAATGGAAAAATTTGATAGGTTATAAACCTTGTATGAATTTGAACCTAAACATAGAGCCAAACATAAAGTCAAACCAGATCCAAACAAAAAAATGATACCACAGTGAAAACCAGAGTGTCCACAGACCCCAAGTAAGAATGGTTTAGCAAAGATAGATATTTCATTCCATTTCAAATTGAAAAGGAGGAAAGTGGAGAGGAATTATGAGATAACCAAGTATAAAAAAAAATCAAAACATAAAGGTTTCCATTAATGGTGTTGGAAGCTCAAGAGTTGAAGTCAGAGTTGTAGACCCCATAACTATGAATAAGTGCCAAATAAGATTGAGGGCTTCAAAAAGATCAAAAGACCATGTTTTAATAGTAACCAGTTCATAATGGTCAAGAAAGGATTAAGTTTAGGTACTAGTGGGAAATAAATGGGTTTCCTACACACACATGTGTAGATTTAAGGAGTATAACCATCAAATGTCAAGAAATTTATAAGAACTCAACTAGGATTAGATGGTTGATACAAAGAAGAAGACCAAGGTCGGTGAAAAATTATTTAGCATCTTCATCTGAGATAAGCTAGTGATAATAGGTGTGACCTAATTATATGAGATACCAAATTTTGGAAAACTAAGGAACTAGTGTAATTCCTCCTCTTATGCATCCATGGAAACAAATTCTATTTCATAGGGAGGTGCATGTGGATCTTAGTATACCTCATAAAGATAATCACATGGATCCTAGGCACAAGATTAGACATCCATCAAATGATGGATGATGATGTGAAGGTGGAGAGGGTTATGAAACTCCTAGGCTACTACAAGGCAGGATTTGTTTTCTTGATTAAGGACATTCAAGACCTTGGTATAAGGGTAGTGATGCACCTCATTAGCTCTAAGGTTTTCCTTGGCATCCATTGGTCTTACATCATCAAGACCTACTTGTGCATCACCCACCACATAGCACAAAGATTAAAGTTCAACATATCCAAGTTCATTGTAGAGGATATTATTAATAATGCACTGGAGTGCCATAAGGCACATGAGACCTTTAGGTGGGGGTCCATTTTGATGTTAATTTTTATGGATGAGATCGACATGCCCATTGGGGGTTAGTATATTAAGGCCTTTATTGAATAACACGTCCCCTAGGAACTTCCCCAACATATGGTAGGAATAGTGACCTTATTCATAATGCAACACTTATATATAATGCATTTGGTAGTCATAGATGAAAACCTATTTGGTTGGTTGAATTTTCCTTATGCATTTTCCACTAAATTTTTCATAGTGGCACTAAGGAGGATTTATAATGCATAGTAGTTAGAGATCCTGGTAAAGACTATGGATCAAGAAAAGCGTAGGTTGAGGAGCTAGTATGTGTACCCAAGAGTAAAGGACACTAAGGATTAATAGGATGACTCATATTGAATGGAACTCCATCCCCTCTAAAGGTAAATAATAGTCAAGTGCATATTTAATTTTTATTATGAGATGAAATCACAAAAGAAGGGCACTGACCCAGAAAAATATGATGATCGTCCCTTCTAGATCGACAATGAATGGAAGCTAGCACCAAAGATGTAGGAGAAGATCCCCCTATAAAAATTAGGGAGAGACACCTAAGGAGATTAAGGAACAAATTAAGTTGAATATTACCTCTGGAGAATAAGCTACACCTCTATTTCTTAATAAGAATGTAACCTTCACACCAGAGGCTACTTCCTCCAACAAAAATTAAAAAAATAAAAAGTCTAAGGGACCAGTTACATTCCAAATAATAACTTTGGTATAAATGGAGAATAAAGAGACCCTCACACCTTATATGGAGGAAGAAACTAAGGAAGAAATAATAGGGACTTATATCATCCAAATCAAAGAGGAAGAGGAGCCTAGCACCAAGGATGCACAAGAGGCCCTCCAAAGTGGCATAACTAGCATACTTGAATAAGTAGAAGATATGGAAAGATCCTCATCTATCTAATAACCCTCCACACCACCCCTACAAATAGAAGAGTAGAAGAGAAGGGTGTGGAATAAAATGGGCCTTAATGATGATGACATTGAGAAGGTATTGGCGATTGAATAGAAGCATAAACTAGCCTAGGAAAAAGTAGAGGCCAAGAGAAAAAGACTAAGAAGGTTCTCGTAATCATGAGACTATTCATTGAAGCAACCAAGAAATAACTCAAAACCCCTAATATGAAGGTAAAATAAGTTACATAAGAGGTGTTCCTGAGTAGTGGAGGGGCACCTAGAGAAAAAGAAGAAGGAAGTACTGGCACCTTAAAATAGTAAACAGAGATTGTCGATGAACCCCTAATAGTAAAAAAATTATGTTGGCACTAAGGGAATTCCCCTAAAGGTGAACACTGATAAACCTTAGGAGGAATAATTAGATGGATGGGAAATTTTTGAGGAAAAAACCCCTAAGGAACAAGTAGATGAGTCCTCCAAGGAGAGTGTCAAAGAAAGCAATGGTGTTAGTGAATAGGAAGGAGAATAAATAAAGGTGGCTATTGTCAAGAAGGATGATGTATAAATAAGCATAAGGGAAAGGATTTATAATGGATTTGAAGATGAATACCTGTACATGTTTGACATCATCCCCCCCCAAGCTGCCACAACTAAGATGTGCAAATAACTTACATTTGCATTTGATCATTACATGGATGATCCTCAATTTGAGGCACCTAAAATGGCTATTTTGGGCACATAAGAACCTAAGAAAGGGCATGTATCCCTCATCATAAACCCTCATGCCATGAAACTATCCTAATATATGAATTTACTGATTAGGATGGCCATCAAGGTTACATTTCATAATATAATCAATGATGAAAGTGAAATAAAATGGAATCATCTCCATAAATAAGCCTAAGAGGAAGCACAAGACACAAAATTCAAGCTACAACAATGATTTGAGTGCATAAATATGGTTGAACCAACTCTTATAGTTATAATCGATAATTTGAACCTATTTGAGGTTGATAAGATCTATGTGCTAGTGGAAAAGATGTTCCCAAGGATAAAACTTGAGTTGGCATAAGAATAATAAAATGAAGATCCCTATGACATGCTGTAGAATGATATTGTTACTAAGATCAAAGAGGTGGAAGAAATATTTTAAAAACTATAAGAGGTCATAGATGTATCCGATGTCATCTTCTTAATATTTTCCAACTAAGCATTAATCATAGACACATGCCTTAAGTAGGTAAAGGAGGAGAAGGAGAAGCTAATGGTGTAGGTGTACTCAGCAAGTAGGTCAGAGTGCACATAGATCATGGGGAGTGTTAATGTGCTAAGAACACAAATCAAGGATCAAGAATAGAACCTATAATCACTCTTCCATGAGCTATAGACTAATGCCTTTAAGTAAAGCACAATCCTAAATAAGAGTGTGACTAAGGCTAAGGAAAATGTAGAGGCCTTTAGGAAAGAGTTAGAATAGAGGTATTTGGAATTATTGTGGCCTCCATAAAAATATATAACACCACTAAATAAATCAAGCTCACCATAAAGTGATTTTAAGACTTCAGTGTTGAGCTTAAGGAGAGTGTGGCCAAGTTCAGCACCCCAAAGACTTTAACATCATAGTCTAAGGATAGACTAAAATTTTGTATGGGGTAATGTTGGCCCCCTTATTTTTGTATGTAAGTATTCATGATAACATGATAAACACATCAACATGAGGCATCATTTTGAGTGATGATGAATTTTTGGCATCTTGGTTCTAGCTAGAGGGAATAGTGTATACTTTATGCCAGCTAACAAGTGGCTAACCAATTTTAGGATTTTTGGGGCATCTTCCTAGTTGGGTGATATGTGGTGATTTTAGTGCAAACTTCATAAGATGATAAATCCAATGAGAATGATTACAAAGGCTCCAGATTGGCACCCTACATGTGAATTCCACCCTAGTAAAGACATTCCTATAAGGCTATATAAAGAGCTTTAACCAGTGAAGTAGACAGGGGGAACTTAGTGTATCAAACTTTTGGAAAATTGGAATTGGTTCTGTATGCATCATAATCACAACCATTAGACTTAGGACTAGCTCAGATGCCATGAAGGATCTATTTGTATGCACCCAAGCTCACCTATGAGCCTTTAGGCCATTAAGTATTATAAACTTGGATGAATTTCCTATTATGAACATTTTATTTCATAAAGCTTTAATTATGGTGATAAATGTTGTATCAAATGATACTGTATGGTTTATATAAATCTTGAATTGTTATTTGAATGTGTAGTAATTCTAATGTTTAATTTCAATATATGTATGTTATGTTCATGTGAGATTTTGGTTCATGTCATTAATGGCATCCCTGTAATAAAGGATGACATTACCCATAACTTGTATAAATACTAAGTATATAGATACCATGAACCAATTGTTTCTTCCCTTGCTAAAAGCATGAGTCTAGTTTGGTCACTTAATTGAAAGCAACCCCTTGACCCTCCTAATGTTGATATGACTCTAGAATTATCTTAATAAAATATTGTACCCATATGACTAGGAATAATCCATGTAATGGTTGTGACTATAGACCACTAGGATTAGCCCATGAAAGGCTTGTGCCTATGGATCTATTAGAAACCCCCTATTAAATTGACCAAGTCCTATAATTAATGTCTTGTGTCATGGCACAACTATCCCAACATGGGCCCAATTCCTTCTCAGCTATGCTTTAGGTGAGTGCATAAGTATTTTACCTTATGTGAATTTATGTTGGCACAATTCAATATTCAAATGTTGAGTGAAAAAGAAGAAATATCCAATGTTTGCACTTGGTTGTAATAATTCAAGACTTGACTGAGACACCTTATGCACTTGACTTTTCTATAATAACACTCAACATAAGGGGTGTTGAGGTCTTGTCCAACTTTATTCCCTGGCCCCTTTTTCCCATTGATTTGCATCAGTCTTCACATGTCAATCAACTAGGGTTTTTGAATTAAAATCAATCACACAATAGCCGTTCCAAGTGATTGCATTCTCTTACACCAGATATAGGCTCTACAGACAAATTCATAGAGAACCCATAAACCCTTATTTTCTCACAAGTGGATATGAGTGCCCTAGGTTATATAGGAGTGCCACCCCTCTAGTGTTATCTTCCCATTTCTATTTTCCAAACCTAGATCCAATTTGAAGATCTTGATTCAAGTCACCAGACCTTTCTACATAACAAGTTTCATATTTGGATTCTTCCTAGAGGCATAGTTTTCAATTGCCTTTATTCTCTCCTTACATTTTAATATTTTTAGTAAGTTTATAGAATATAGTAGTTATAATTTAGTGAATGTTATCTTTGTTATATTATTTTCCTAATTTTACATAGTAGTGATGTCATCTAGGGTTTTCACATAAATCCAAATTTTGATAAAATAATATGTTCACTTAACATGATCATGATAAGCTCATAATAGTTTAGTGGTTTGTGTGTTTTTCACTAAATTTTTATAGTTGACACAATCTCTTTTCATGGTATTCATTATATTTGATAATAGCTTTTGTAAAAAAATGCAAGGTATTTCAGGTTTAATCAGTAAAATTGCCTCTATAACATAAACCAAATAATAAGGTCTAGCCTATGTAGGTGTGTGAATACTAGTGTGGTATGCCCATAAAGCATATACCATCTATTTAAGTCAATATATATTTTACCATTCAACTATATTTTAAAGTATTTTGATAATGTTTTTATTTTTTACTTCTACATGTCCATTACCTTGTGGTTAATAAGGTGTAAAATAGGTATATTTGATTTTATATTGTTGCAAAAGTGTTTTACTATTTTATTTTTTAATGGGGATCCATTATTAGTAATAATCACTGAAAGTATGCCAAAATTAAAAATAATGTTAGTCATCAAAACCCTACATATGTCATCCCCTTTGGTGAACTCAAGTACAATTGCCTCCACCCATTTTGTAAATTATTATATATCTATCATTATGATTTTGTGTCCTCTTAGAGACATGAGATTTATCTTCCAAACAAATCAAACCCCCACAAAGAGAAAGGCCATGGTGAGACAATCAATTGTAACTCGTGAGATGGTGCATGGTTTAAATTGTTATATTTCTAACATTGTAAATATTGTTAAAACATTTGATGACTAAGTGGTGTACTTATAAATACCCTTAGTACCTTTTAATTAATTAAACAATAATTATGTATTATTTATTATTTCTTAACATGGGTTAACAACCTCATCTAAATAAATAATAAAATATTATTTTTATTTTATTATCGATGTTTTAAATATTCTCAAGATGGTTGGACCCATTGGTTACAATAGTCACCCACCTTTAATTTTTATTATAAAACATGGTTTACTCCTATTATTCAAATATCTCAATGATTTGTAAATATCTCGATTGAACAAAGATTTTTGTGAAGGCCATTTTGTGAAGAATTAAGATTGAGAAGATTTTATGTATTGGGGTATTTTATATATGTGTGGGTTTTTACATTCAGTGTTGGTTTTCCCACCTAATTTATGTGTTATGTATAATTGATATGTGTGCTCCACTTATGCTTTATTTATTATTGTACATCCTAGATCTCCTATGTATTACATATATGTTCTACATAAATTTTATCACAGTAACAAAGCCTGAGGGAGTGTAGAGAATTAGCAAGCAATTTATATTGAATTTAATATTAAAATTCAAAGCAAATACATTTATTTTAACCTTAAATGGCATTGGTGTAGTAACGAGTATTTTCTTTACCATTTTGGAAGGCTTGGACCAGTTGTTGGTGCATACAACCTTCACTCAAGCATTTTAAAAACTCCATTTTTTATATACCAATCTCCAATTTTTTAAAAACTCAAAGAATCTTGGGCACCACTTTTTTACTATTGTATGACACAAAAAATAAAAAATTTGAATATATATATATATATATATATATATATATATATATTTGTCATTTTATATCTCTCTCTAGTATGATGGGTTAGATTAGGTGATTAAAGTCTTATAAAATCAATAGTAGAGCTTGAGAAGGATTTTTGAAGCTTCTATTTTTTTCCTAAACCTCCTACACAATGTCGTACAACATTGGTAAATTAAAAAAGAAATTTTTTGAGCCATAAAATAAATTTTGAAGTTATAATTGGTTTTAGTAGGAAAAAATTAGAAGGTTAGCAAAATATTGAGCTTTCTGGTGGTTTATCAATTTCCTATGCAAATTAAAAACTTATCTAAGTGTCATATCCCTGGAAATGTTCATACAGGGATGTAATAATTTTTTTAAAGTATTTATTAAATAATTTTTTAATTTAATATATATTTATTTTTACTATTTTACCAACCTAAGTAAAAAATTTAAATCTTTTATGATTTAGTTTGACTGTGCACACTTTATATTTGTTTTTTGTTGGTTAAAAATTGCATGCACCATTTATATATTTTATTATTACTAAAAATTATATTAAAAAAGGTTTAAATATAACAAAGTACATGTTAAATAATAAGTGTGTTAGATAAGTTGGTTTCCATTTTTTTGTTAAGACCTTACAAATGGGGTGGTCCCATGTTCAAAACCCCTAAAACAATTTTTTTATTTAATTTTGAATTTTGTAAAATTGAATTTCATTTTTATTTTTGGGTAAACTTTTAACACATATTAAAAATCCTAGTTGACATGTTGACCTTATTTCGATATTCAAACTAATAAATTTTTTGTCAAACATAGTCATATAACTAGTTGATCCCTAAGTTTTGGCACCTTTTGGACACATCTACGTGGTCCATTTTTGTGTTTTTGAAACCTTCTATAATAGTTCTTATAATTTTTTTAATAATAGTGTCTAGGTGGTTGTTTTGAGTAAGACTCTTTTGACACCTAGTTTATTATAAATCTGTTTTAGTTTTTGACATTTTTTGACATCTAAATTATGTAATTAAGTATAGTTACATGTTTGATTCACTTAATTTTTTTAAATAAGTTCAAAAACTCATTATTATTTTTTAAATAGTTGTACTTATATTAGTGTATTTTTTTAACACTTATGACACCTTATTTTGTCATAATATTTTATCATTTTCTTACTTTGTCTAGCATTAAATTGAATAATTATTGTGTGTTCACATTTTCAATCTTTTTTAATTTCAAATAAATTTAAAATTCACAATAAAAAGGATTCATTTTTAGCATTTGTTTACTACCAATCTTAAAGGGAAGCTATGTCTTTGCCTAATTTTGTTTTAGATAAATCATAAATGGTTAATGTAAATAACTATAATATATGAAAAATCCATGTTAAATCTAAATTTATGGCCCAAAAGTTATGGAATATTGTCATTGGGACTAAAACATCCCCTTTTGAATGACATGTGACCCCTGAGCTTACCATTGTATTTCAACATAAATAATAAGAAACTATGTCTATTATCTTACAGAGTGTTAAGGATGAATTCATTCTCCATATTGGTAATCAAGAATCTCCTAACGATGCTTGGAATCTCCTTGAATTCATGCATGAGGTAACTTGTCTCTCAAAAATTATTAAGTTAATCCTTGAATTACTAACTACACCTATGAAATATGATGAAAAAGTTGTTAATTTTATTGATAAAATTTAGGAACATTAAAGCTCAGTTATATAGTAATAATTATAATTTGATTCAAGATCAATTGCTTTAATTTATCATTTATTTAAATATTCATGAAAAGTTTAGAAATTTTATTTCAATTTTGAATTCTAATTATCAAACTGAGAAGATATCCCTGACCTTACCACTTTGTCTACTCTTCTAATTCAAGAAGAGCAAGTTATGACCAGTTTTGATTTTAAATATAATGACACTCAATCACTTCTGACCTTAAATACTATTTTTGGTAATAATAAAAACCATAAATCTAACCTTAATTCTACTTTTGGCTCAAATAGGAATAAGAAATTTGGTAAGAAGAATCATAAACTTAAATTTAATGGAAATTGTAACCTCTATGATAAATTTGGTCATAGAAGGGAAACCTATTATAAAAACAAGGATAGAGTTAATTCTTATAAAAATGACAAAGGAAATAAATCTAATCAAAACAATCAGAATAATCAAAACTCTAATCAGAATAACAATCAAGATTCAAATGTTATTGCTTTATATGCTACTTTATTTCATTCAAATGAAAATGAGTAAATTTTAGAGAGTGGTGTATCACACCGTATTACATGATTATATGATATTTTTTATGATTTAAGATATATCTATAAAATAATTTAATTATGAGATAATTATTTTTTTAAATCAACTAAATAGGGAAAAGCAAAGTTTTTAAATGTTATAACTAATGTTGTTTTCTATGTACCTAAGATTAAAAAGAATTTATTATCTTATTCTCAACTTACAAATTATAAATTCATCGTAACATTAATTAAATATGTATGGTCCATTAAAAATCAATCTAGTTCCTTGATTGTTGAAGATCTTCAAAAGAATGGTTTATATATCTCTGCTCTTTCTTGAATATTTTTTCCATCTCATAGTAAGAGTGAATCTTAATTATGACATGAAAGATTAGGACATGTTAATTTTATAAGTTTACATTATATGTCTATAAATAATCTTATCTTGTACTTCCTTTTATCCCCTCTCATCATGAAACTTGAGAAGGTTGCTTATGTGGTAATCAACATGCTAACCTCTTTTACAAGAATCATGGTGTGAATTCCTCACATCCTTTAGAATTGATTCATAGTGATGGTGTAGGACCTCTTAAATTTGTTTATATTAATAGTTATATAAATTATATTACATTTATTTATTAATATACTCAAATGGTCTAGTCATATTTCATTAAATATAAATCTGATGTGTTATCTAAACTCAAAGAATTTAAAGCTAGTGTTGAAAATGCATCTGATTTTTCTATTAAGAGATTAAGAACAAATAATGATGGTGAATATATTAGTAAAATATTTTATTATTTTTACATTAGTTTTGGTATTTAAATAGAATTAACAAATCTCTACTCCCTTCAACAAAATGGTATTGCTAAAATAAAAAATTGCACCATTATTGAGATGGCCAAAACAATGTTGCATTCTACAAATGTTCCTCCTAGTTCTTATAGGCTGAAGCCATGAATACTACTATGATATTATAAATAATAATAACTAATTAATATTTGAATTTTTAGACATCAAAATACATGTATGCTCATGGAATTTTATTTGCTATAATAAATCCATATTGTTGCTACTTTAGAGATACTAACTATATTGATAGTGTCTTGTCTACATTACATTTGTTAGTAAAATGATTTAGTTTGATTGTTTAAAAATACTAATTACACTTATATTATAATATATATTTTTATTATATGAGAAAACAAAGAAAATATATAGATATTATGATTATTTTCAAATCATATGAGTTAGAATGGAAATACATTATATGCATAACATTATGATTAATTTGACAAAATGATTATGTTTAGTTATTGCATTTGGTAAAAAGATTGTGCTCTTTAAGTTTGGATCTTTTATTTTTTAATGATTTCATTTTATTATTGAGGTAATTTCATGCTAATATTCTTAAATACTCTTATTTTATTATTTATGCTAACATTTGTATGTGTTTCATTTGATAATAAGATATGTTATGAAATGCAAAGTATAAAATGGAGTTTGTATTATTGGATTTTCATCATTTACTTTACTAAGTATTTTATTCATACATATTTGATCTTATTTGTTTCAATTTTAAATTTTTTTGATTTTATGATTGCATATCATGCTAAAATTATCCATATTTGATGTATGAGAGGTTATATCTCAATATTTTGGTGAAGCATATTAAACTTTCAAAGTTTTGATAAAATGAGTTACTTCTAATAGGATATCTAATGTCTGGCTAAAATTAGTATCATATTATTAGTAAATTATTATATACACATCACATAATAGTTGGGGATTCTCATCTTATCAATATTTAACTCATCCAATAATGAATTACATATAATAATTTATTTTTTTCACTTTGTAATCAAAGTAGTGAACTTGTTTGCCTAAAATATGATTTGTTTTTTTTTAAATGTGTTTTAGCATAGAAAAAAATCTGTCATATTTTTATGTATGTGATTATTACTATACTAACCATACTATGTTATTATGAATCTATTTTTGGATACATGTTTAAGTTTTATGTAGGTGCACAATACCAACAATTTAAGCATATTGATATTTATGTGTATTTTATCTAAGAGAAAGTCCTAAATAGTGATATTGATTTATATTTCTATCATATGGATGAATAAGTGGCACATATCTTCACAAAACCACTTGGTATTTCCAGTTTTTTTTAGTTTCATGTAATGTTGGGCTTCTCAAAGTTTCCATTGAGGGGGAATACGCATGAAAATTCCACTTCTTAATGACACTAGATACTTATTATTACTATAAATCATTGTAAAATTTCTATGTAAGTTATATGATTTGATTACACTTCATGTGGAAGTTTTACTTTTGTACCCAAATACATTAAAGCATACTTTATAATGGAGGTCCTTATGTTATAAAAGGCTCCAAATATGCTTGGTTGATTATTCATGAGAAATTATATGATATAGTCTTATGATCATGCTATCCTAAACTTACTTTTGGTAGTTTATGGATTATAATTCATTTTTTTTTAAAAGGTGGTGTTTGGCATAATGAAATTTTTTAAATACTTAAATTTTACACATAGTATAATTCATTTATGGTGACTATGAAATTTATCCCTTCTTAGCATTAAGGGGGAGTGTTAGAAAATTTAATGTCTAAGTAGTGTAATTATAAAGACCCTTAGTATATTGTAGGTAATTAAATAATAATGATTTATTAGTTATTAACATGGGTTAACAACCTTGTGTAAATAAATAATAAAGCATAAATTATTTATTGCCTATCGGTAAAAATAAAACATTCTTTATTTTATTATTGGTATTTTAATTTTTCTGGGTATGGTTGGACCCACTAGTTACAATAGTCACCCCCCTTTAATATCTTGATTATTTTCAAATATCTCGAGTAAAAAAAGGTTTTTGTGAAGACCATTTTGTAAATAAGTGAGATTGAGAAGATTTTATGTATTAGGGGAATTAATTCAACATTGAATAATCACTATAATTTTTTTATCTCTATTGAAGGTTTTCTTACCTAATTTTTGTGTTGTGTATAATTGACTTTTGTGTTCCATTTATGTTTTACTAATTATTGTACATCCTAGATATCTTGTGTATTACATGTATGTTCTCCATGGATTTTAGCAAACATAACTTGGCATGTTTAATACATTTTTGTTCCATTGTGGGCCAATAATAAACTTGGCATAACAATTTTTTGGACATATCGTTTCCACTAAAATACCCACCACACTCATTGTTGTGCATTTCTAAGAGTGCAATTCGAGCTTCATCTTTGTTTAAACATCAAAGTAATTTCCTATCAAAACCTCTTTTGAATAAATCATTTCCAATAACATCATAACAAAGTGATTCTAATTATATTTTCTATTTATCATTTCATGTAAAGTGATATGGTATGTAATCCCAGTATAATAAATTATAGATATTATTGTACCATTCTATATTTATGGAGTTGTGAGTACTAGTAAGAACTACAAAGCATCCATCTTATCTAAAGATATAGAAAGTTTTTATATCTTTCATATGGTAAATTTTATTAGGTCATCACTGATATCATAAGGCTTTAAGTATTTTGCACTATCCATTAAATCTACATGGCAATTATCTATACATGGAATATTGTTAATGAGAATTCATCAAATGTACATATTTATCACATGTTACATCCTTATGCACACACATACCTGTATGTATATTGGTAAGAAAAAATTTATGAGTTCTTAGGGTGGTAAATATTCTAATTTAAAATATATATGTGTGCTCAATCCATTTGATGGAATATATCATAAAGGCCACATATGAATCTTCACATTACTTGGTAGGATGGTCAAGCATAATGCATCTAAAATAACATCCTTGTAATGGACTGAATGATGTAGTTTGTCTAAGAGTGAAGTTTTAGTAATGAAACCATTTGGATCAGTTTGCAATATTATATGAATAACCATAGTGTTTCATGCACTCCCTTTGGTATTTTTTAGTAATAAGTAGGAGTTCATTATAAACATTAAAATAATAAGATTTATTTGACGTGAAGTGACCATGTTTAGAATCCCTTAGAGATTTGTTGGATTTCATCATGTATGAAACATAACAAGTAAAAAATTATCATTATGTACTATAAAATGAAATAAATAATAATTTTATACATATTAAATATGATTTCAAAAGGAAAGTTGAAAAAAAATGTGCATATTTTGAAAATTAAAAAAATTAGAATGTGTAAGAAAAATAGAAAACCAACTAGGGTTTTATAGCTTCAAATCAAGTTCACCAAATTTTTAACCATAAATTGAGATGGGTAAATATATTATAATTTTATGAAAATAGAAATGAATAAGCACAAGGGTGATAAAAAAATTTATGGTAGGCCAATTAATTACAAACTTGCATAAACAATTTTTTGAATTTAAATGTTGAGATATGCCAAAAAATAAAAAAGTAAAATTATTGATTGATATTGTAATGAATTATAAATAAGAGTACTTATATGGTTTACTATACACATGCAAATTTAATATGAAACATGTTAGAATTGGATTAGATCAGGATCCTAAAATAGTTATTAGATTATAAAGTTTTACATTTTGGGGCCTCAGACACTTGCATTAAATCTAGATGGTTGGACACTACTATTTGACTTAGATGAAGACATTTAGTATGAAATATAAAATAGATATAGGTAAAACCACCTATAACCTTATATATTTTCTATCACCTTTACTATAGTGTGTTCAAATCTCACACACAAGTTATTATTCTTTACCAAATGATCAAACCCTAGCTTCCTCACCCTTGGAGTGACTATGGGAAAAATTCATTAGTGGGAACATAGTGTCGAGTTGCTCCAAGTAACTCTCTATAAATGGGAATTTCCTACATATAACATACTTTGAAGAGGGCCTTAGACTTATGTATTTCTTCTTGACATGTTGGATTATGTGTATATCAAGATACAACATGTGCTCAACAAGTACATAGAGTGACATAGCTTTTAACTTGAAAAATATGGCTCTTGTAATGCTCCTTCAGTGCATCAAAGCTATATATGGGTTATCCCTATGATTGATATTGAAATATTAAATAATAGGGAAGCTTTGCTCACTCAAATGCTTGATTGAATGTTTTTAGTAAGTTGCCTTGTGAGTTTCTAGGACTATGCTAGGTGAGGAAAGAATGAGGATTGATCTTGTATATATACCAATTAATTTTGTAAATATATCATATTAAATCACTTTGGTTAACCATAAGGATATGTTACAATTGTAAATTTTATGACTTTAGGTAATTGGAAACTTAGTTCATCACATGACACTAGTGTCAAAATAGGTGTTTTGTTGGGATGTAAGTGTTTAGGTATAGGTCCAAAACTTGTAGAGGATGATAATAATTAGGTTTATATAATTTTGAATAACATATAAGGCTTGGTCATCAGAATAACATATGATCAGACTAAGAGATACTCGATAGGCACAATAGATAGTAGATACATGCCTTTCAGTAATAGGAAGGTCTTAGGAATTGAAGGGTAAATCAATGAGAATTATTTCCCAAGTATAAAAGACTGAGGTGTTATATAATTCATATTTAATTTCTACAATAGAAAAAAAATCAAAAATACTAATAATGAATTCACTGTTACTTAGAGTGTTTTTATCATAACCCATACCTGAGACAAATTCACTAAAGTTCAACATAATTTCACCTCTTTTTAGTGTGAATTTGTTATTCTAAAAAATGTTTTCACCAAAACTTAGACCTATAAAAAGGAACCTGTAACAGATATAGACCAATATATGAGATGAAATTATCAATTATTAGCATGAATTTGTTGTTATATAGTATAATTTTTTATTCCATAATATGAAATCACTATGAATCTAGGAACTTAAATTTGAAGATATATTTGATAAAAATAAGCTAAATTTTAACCCTAATAAACTATAAAAATAAAACCAACCAAGAAAATAAGACCTAGAAAGTAAAAACAAACAAATTATTATGGGTTTTCTCCAAGTGAGCATGCTAAATGAATACACAAGACAACCATTATCAAGAACAAAGTGTTAGAAATCAAAACAAAATAAAGTAATATATCTATGATAGGAAATTGTAATGATACCATAGATGAGCAAAGAGGGATTAAGCATGTGATATCTTCACTTACCAAATACAAATATGATCCTATTGATGTTGGATTATGCTAAAGATGAAGTAGAGATGTGATTTCCCAATGTCAATTTATGTGAAAAAAAATAGAAGGAATATCCCTTTATCAATTAGATGATTTGTCTTGATGAAGATTATGATGAATTGATGGATTGATTCTTAATAAGGTAGAGTCTTGATAAGCTAAGTTATCTTGTTATAATTAATGGAGCATGGTTGGATTTATAGACTTTTAGTATGAATGTGAACCTTTCATCTTGATACAAGATCAAGGATTGAGAATAAGTAAACTTCCTAATTCAATAAGATGAGTTGAAGAATAAATGATGGCATTTGGATGTGTAATAATTGACTTAAATATAGGTAAAATTGGATTTTTTTCTCTTTATTTAGGATTTGGATTGATTGACTTGGTATTTGATGCATGATGGAGTGATGTGCTAACTAAAATTTGGGATTTAGAGCGATGTGATGATATTATGAGTTTATTTATTTATTTTTGAAATTTGGTGCATGTATTTTATTATTATACTAACCAATTAACTAATATGAATAATTATTTCATTAATTTGGATTTAATAATATGGTAATCATATGGGATTGGTACGATATTGTTCTGATAGGCTTAATTGATTTAGGGGATGAATAGTATTGGAATGTATTAGCTAGAGATGTAATGATGATATGATGATAGGTTTAGGAATGATAAGATATGATAAAAATGATGAGATAAATGAGTTTAATTGGTATTAGAGAAGATTAGGGTTGAAAGTGATAAATTAAGGATGTCAACAATAAGGTGTTAAAAGTGTTTAAATTGGGGGTGTTACAAGTAGAGTATCCATATATTTATGTCTACACCATACATATAAACTCACTTTAAAAATACTTGAGCTCATATTCATACACACTCAGGTGCATATGCATGGGCATATACATACAATATACCAGAATATGAATTAAAAGTTTCTTCTACAAATACATTTGAGATACAGGTTCTCAAATTTAGCATATATTAGTTAGTAAAATTTTAGGGGGCATGTTATTAGTTCATGAACATATACACACTTTAAAATTCATGAGGCATGACACTGATTCATGCACATACCCAATATCATAGTTTACAGTCAAATGGAAAATGATTGTCATTTAACTTCACACTTATCATATATGTGGTCATGATGGGGACATGAGCATTGTTCAATCTCTTTCAATCATACATTTTATTATACATTGAGTGAACTTGAGTGAAAATCTACATTAAAACCTATGGTCATGATGGGGGTATGAACATTAACCCTTTTGATCATGATTTTTGTTTATATGGAGTGAACTTGATCAAAACTATATAATTAAATCTATAAATCATCTATAATAGTTGATTCCATTTATTTGATCAAACCTAGCCTAATGGTTCCCTATTAACATAAATAGCTATGTATATTATTACATTACTTCTCCCCACATTCTTAAGGGTTGGGACATGTTGTCTTCCCAACCTAAGAGCTTTCATAGATACATAAATTTGGGGCACAATCACCTAAAATATTTGTGTGCATAAACAAGGAATCAAAATTTTATCCAATGTTTCAATAAGGAATCACCATCTCCAAAAAATTTCAAGGTTAACATGGTTTTCACCAAAACATAGGTTTACTCTTACATTTTCTCTTTAAAATTTCAAAAAATTAGATTCAAACTAAAATTGTCAATATGTGGACATTAACTAAACATGATTGCAGGTTCTTATATTAAGTGACCTACACAGTTGGATATTCATACCAAAGATGAAGTGTGTTTTACATACCTAAGTACATTTTTTCCTTTTACTATATCAATTCCATTACTTTAAAAAAATGAGAGCATTTTTAGATACTAAAATATGGCATTAATTTATTGATAATGTTAAGTTTGACACACATTTACCATACATGAATTAAGTGTATAAACAAGTCCTAATCTAGCATTCTCTCACATTTACATGATATATTATGAGTTTGAACCTTTCATTTTATTATTACATACCTACAATAACCTCATTGTCTATTTTAAACCTATTAAATATACTACATAGACATCTCTAGACCCTCAATTTAGTCTACCTATTCATTGGTTAGTTCCATTAGTTTTAGTTAGTATCCTAGTCAATACTAACTTGGTCTAGTCAAAACTAACATTCTTCAAAAAAATTAATTTTAAAAATAAAATATCTCCTTAGGGTTATCCTATTTTATTATATTTTCAATGGTATGAGAATAACCCAATTGGACTCATATATAAACAAATCAATGTCTTATTCAAAATGGATTTGGTTCCTCTTTGGAATACTTTTATAAATGATTTCACATTGAGAAAATATACCCTATTATTCCCAAATTTTACATATGTCACTAGGAGTAGTCACAAGCTAATTCTAAATCTCAATAAACCCAATTCAAATCAAACATTGTCAAGTATCAAATCCAAATCATTAGTTACATATATGTGGCTTAGGGGCATAGTTACACAATCACACTAGGTGGGAGAACTATGTGTGGTTTTATTTCCATCCTCAAAGTATCAGATACATAGGCAGTGGTCAATTATCAAATAAAGGGTTTTTTGGTCAACTCAACCCATTACACTTTCCCATTTTTTATTTTTATATCCTTCACAAATAAACCAAGGGTTTTAAGGCAAAATATATTGATTTATAGAGTTACGTGCATTATCATGGTTTGGGATCACATATATAGAGCATACAAAGACATGTGAAGTTAAAAATATGGTTATAGTCCCTCATTTATGCATAATTCAATACCAACTAGCACATGTCAATATCAACCATCAATACTAATATAAATCGATAGAATGAACCCTACATAAATATAGACACAGTTCCTAAACCAAACAAATCATGGGTTTGATTTAAATAATATCCACTTATATAATATAGTCATAGTTATATAATCACCCATAAAAACTAAGAACTCATCCCTTTTATATACTTACTATATTTAATACATGCCACTTGTCAAATCATTGCAATCATTTTTAGTATTTTACATTCAGATGTATGCTTGAATGTCATAACTTGATATCTAAATTAATCTACATGTTTCTATCCTATTAGGATTAGTAATGATCTCATTAACCCAAATCAGGGTAAAACAATGAGATATGAGTAACTAGTAAGACATGTGTAACCAATCTAGGTAGCTTAATATGGTAGAAAGATCATAGAAAGATATAACTTGAAATGGTGAGACTTTTGGACTAATATTAACCCAATATCAAGATGGCCACTAGGTAGAGGAAATTCTAACATCTATATGTCCACATGTATCATGTATGTCTTACATTGTACTCATATATCATAAAATATATGTATATGAAAATAATATACCATCTACCAAACATGTGATTACTAACATATGTAAATACTATAATATAATAATAATGTCATGTTTAGGTCCCAATTTTTTATTTTTTGAATATTTTGAATGTTTTTTCTTTTCTTATTTTTTTATTTCTTTATATTATTTTATTTTTAGATTATTTGATCTTAGTACTCATGAATCAAATAATAAGTCATCTTCATCAATATTTAAGTTAGTATATCCTTGATTATCCTTGAAATTATGTAATTACATTGCCTTTATTTAATTGTCTCTAATTTTTCATACTTGGTTCTTTTTGTTATCTTTCAAGACCTTTTTTTTTTGGTGAGTACTATTGTCATTATGTTGAATTATGATTATCTTTTCTTATTGTGAGAAAGATATATATGGATTTATTTTAGTAATTATAGCTTGTATCATGTATATCCATTCCAATCCTAATGTGAGTATCAACTAGGATATTTATACAAATGTATCAATAACCTTTGGACCACAAGTAATTGGTATAGTAATATGTTTGAGGAATTTACTATGATTATATTGTATGGGTTCTTAATGTTGATCCCAAAGTGTTGTAATAATGTGAAAATATATACATATTATATTTGGTCTTCATTAATATAAATATATTTTCAATAAGAACCTTTTATACATGTTATAATGATTAATGCTTTCTATTGAGGTTATTTTTTTCTTGGTGTACTTGTAGATGGTGTCTTTGTAGAACTTGATACAAGTGGTTTTTGTTGTTGTTGTTGTTGTATTACCTTGATAATGCCTTAATTATTCTACCTTTGGATTTTATTTTAGAGTGAATTATAATGATACATGTTATGACCCTTAATTTTTTGGTAACCACAATATGATTTACTTTATTGATGTGAAATATGTCCTATAACTCAATGTTGAGTAGATGGTAATTTGATAAGATTATGATCAAGTAATATTTATAATAATCTTCTTGGTTTATCTTGAATACTTGTTACTTGTATTGGTTTTAGGGTCTTGGTATCTATTATATCCACATTATTTACTAAAATGTATGGTTATTTTTTTGTTTAAACCATGCTTGATTTTAGTTTCACCTGTGACTAGTGTGAGATACTATTGCATTTATTATTTTACTTTAAAATGTACTCATGATTTATCATTTTCATATTTCCTATACCCCTAAATGATTGTTCTTGAATACAATTTTCTTATTTTTCCCTTTTCATTATGTATGAATCATCTCAATATTCTCCAACTCCAACAAGTGTGAATAGAGTTTGTTGTTCTCTCTAATATGATCCTTACCACAAGATGCCCATGAGATTGGGAATTCCTTGAAAACGGGAAGGTGGGGGCAACTACACACTTTCATACTCCATTTTAGGAATGATTTGGGATTATCAAAAGGTATGACTATGGGTATTAGAATTCACAAATGGAGTCTACATGAATAGTCTCCAAGAGATGCACTATTACCACTAAAAGTTTAATACACTATAATTCACACATGTTAAATATAGTTATGAATAATTTTAGTGTTGGGATTTTTATTTATAAAAATAAGGGGAAAGGGGAATTTCATAACCACTAAATAAATAAAAAAGAGAGGGAAGGGTTAGGAAGAGAAGGGAAGCCTCTATGTATAAAATAATATCAATGCAATGGGTATTGAACCAAGTGACTATGCCATAGATATGACACTGTAGATTGAGTTTCACTAAATTTCTACCTCTAAGAACATATAGTGGGGAGAGTCTGAAAGGGATGGGAGTATGCCTTCAATGTAAATTCCTACTAAATATTAGTACTAGAGGTTTATTATAAAAAAAACATAAATTCCATGTGAAAATTTATATCTATGCACACAAATTATCAACACTTACCAAAAGAGAAATGAAGGAACTCATACAAAGAATATAATAGCTAAGCACATCATAATCATGACATACATAAAGTGAAAAAATGTTAATCCAATTAACCTAGAATTATTAATCATTTAAACATGAATATGAAATAAAATTTAACATAGAAAATACCTTTTATAGAAATAAATATTATATTCATTAAAAGAGTAAAATTCTACTATAATAATGGAACTGGGATGTTATGACAGTCTAGAGTGTAGAAGTAAATGTAGGTGAAATCTTGGAAATAATCTAACAACACTTTCGATCAATTTTTGTTCAACCCTAAAATATAATATAGTTATTCTATAAATAGATAAGGATTGGGGATCACCTCAAAAAATCATGAGGATCCCATCCTAGGCCATGATGGCCACTCATTATAGATATAATTTTATTTTAAAATTTGAACTAAAAGAGTCCCAAAAAACCTATATCAAATGTATAAGGGAGCATTAGTAAACTTTAAAATGTGGCTAAGAGGGACCATCTCCCAACTACTTCAACTGGGTGCTCTCAGATTCCAACATAGCTACCACAAATTCAAACTATTTTCTATCTTGGCCAAGTTCATTGGAGTTTCCTTGAAGATCACCTTCACTTGAGATACCAGCCTATGGGATATCTATAAACTTGCTTTATTTGAGTCCTAAACTTTGGATACTTGATTGATGCTTGTAGTGGACTAAGTTGATAGGTCCAACACCACCTAGGCTCATTTCTAGTTTACTTTAGCCACTTTCTCCCTCATAACCTAGTTGAATTGACCCAAGTGGACTCTAAATTTCCCTTGGTTAAGTAAAGTGACATCCAAGTGGAATAACATGAAGATGTTGACCTCCTTGAAGTAGGTTAATATCTTCTTCGCCTCTTCTAAGAGTTTAATTTTAGTATGGGCCAAATCTAACCACTCCTCCATCATCACTCTCATGTTCCTAGAATAAGTTTGGTATAACCCCAAATCTAAGTTTGGCATTAGTTTGAGCTCTGATAACATCCTCTTATTGATCACTATCTATAGCTTCTATCATTCTTATCAATTTATATGATCTTCCCCATGTAGTCCTACGTATATTATATAATTATGTCAATCTCAACTTGATTCCCCACTACTTTCCTAGGGATTGAGAAAAGTAGGAGGGCATCCTTGACCTACCTAATTAGTCCAACTGGGAATGTATGTATACTTCACCTAGGCCTCAAGAGTTTAAACTTGGATTTTCATGTCCTTGATGAGTTTATTGGTTATGTCATGGGTAGATCAAAGGATGGACAGTGGATTCTCAACCATTTTATCTTATTTAGTAGTAATCCTCACCTTGGTTAGGGAAAATAGATACTAATAGGTTGGCCATATCACCAAGTTCCCCTCTTAGATGAATCACTGAGTGAGCATCCTCTTCATGATCCTAAATGCTCTATCAAAACTCCATTATACATCTAGGTTAACCTAGACATCCATATATGGTACTGTGACCTTGATATTATCTCTTAGGTTGTTGGGGGTGTAGAGGTGAGGCTAAAATGGTGGTGAAGGGTAGAGGATGCGGTGGAGGGGAAATGGAGGAAGTTGAAGGAGTGAAAGAGGAAAGGAGTGGAAGTGGAGGGGCATGGGATAAAAAGGAGGGAGAACGAAAGGGGAGGCCCATGGGAAAATTTGATATCACCATTATTCATGGGTGAGGTTTACCTGAGGTGATATTTCCCCCCAAGAATAGATCATGGAATAATAAGGATGAGATAGACTAGTTAAAGGTGAAGCCAATGGGGTCTTAGGTAAAGGAGAGAGGCAACCAGAAAGCTAATCACTAAGTTGTTTATATTATGGATAGAGGATTTTTAGAGACCTATAGAGGAGGTAGAGCTAGAAATAAAGGCCTTTATATTATATCTAAAGGATGGGTCATCTGTTGTTTCTTTTTTGGCCTCTTTTTGAGGTCGTCTCCAGGTGTTGTGGTGGATAGTTTGATGATGATGGTGAGGACTTTAGGGGATAATAGATAAGGACTTGGAACTAGAGAGGGGAGCATAAGGCTAACTAAAGTGGGGACTAGGTGGGTACCTGTTATAAGTTTTAAGCTCCCAAAGGTTATAGTCACACTTGTTATTGAGGGCACACCCAAGGGAGGCACCGAGAGGAATATAAGATATGATATGGGAAGAGAATAATGGAATGAGTAAGTGAGGATGATCATAAGGATTGAGTCCAATTTTACCTACGTTAAATATAGAGAAGAAATGATGGGAAATAGAGGGGCAGAGTTGAACTAATGGGCATGAGAATAGGGAGTTAAAACATGGTAGGAATAAGGGGTGGAATGGAAATGAGTGGATATGGAGGAGTGAGTGGGGGAGCTTAGATTAATGCCTATTGAGTACCTCATTCATGGCTTGTTATCAAGTTACCAACTATATCAAATCTCAAAGGCTATGGTGCTAATGGTTAAGATGTTGTGCTTGGGCTACTTGGCATCATATAGTTTGAGCTTAGTTCTATCAAGGCATGGTTATTAGTGATACCATAAGAGGTGGAAGTAGAGCTTGAGGAACAACTAGAGGAGGTGAAGGCAAAGTTGGAGATTGAAGATTCAAGGCAACTAGTAGAAGTGGAATGAGAGCTAGGGTTAGAGCTCAAGGAGGAGAAGGTAATGGGATGTCCCAAAAGATTCTCCAATATATGTCTAGAGTTTTTGGAATCAGGTCCTTTACAAACCAATCAAGAGATAGAGGAGTTATCAAGGGGCCTACCTAATCCTTCTTCCCTTTCTTATTCTTCTTAGTTATTATTTAGGATATCACCTCTTGATCATCATCAATGTTCAAATAGAGCTCATCATCATTTTTAGCTTGATGGTCATATTTGATGTTGAGCCAAGTTGAATATTACACCAAATGGGCCTAAATCACCCATTTAGTATCCCATTTCCAAACTTTTCCTTTTTTAATTGCAAAGGAGTCTTATCTAGATGTCATCCTTTGTATAGATGGGAAGTTCTTATAGATGTGGCCCTATATGGTGATTGAGAGTTATGAGGATGTGTTTTACTAACATTGTACATAGAACCCAAATATATCATTCATCAATTGATAGGTGATCTCTTATTTTTATAATTGGTTAAGAATATAATATGGAAGGAATAGAGGGTCTTGGAGGAATCCCATGGCTCAAATCACTGTGTCATATTTATATAACTAGTAATCCCAAATGGCTATGATATAGTCCTATATTATCTTTGAGAGTTGGGGCATGGGAGCTTCATTGACTATTTGGTACACCACCATGTATAAGTGTTCATATATGTCTTAGACATGTTGGCAAAAATTCTAGCCATAGAGCTTGTAGAAGACCACATGGATAGTTGGGTCACCTAGAACCCATGTAGGGAAGATTAATAGCTTGAGTGAGAGTGTCTCATAAATGGAAATGAGTAGGTATCTCATCATGTATAATTCACCCCCCATTTCAAGAATTTTTAATGGCATGTACCAACTTGAAGTTGATCAAGCCTCCAATGTCTAAGATGTCAGAGCAAGTAAGGATCATATGTAGAAGAGGCACCCATAGCTCATTGACATGATGGCAGTCCAAGTCTTTGAATAGTTAATTTATTAGGACCATGCATATTTTAAACTCATCTTTAAAGTTTCAAACTATGTAGGCATTTATATTTTATTTATTGACCCACTTGGAGCCTAGGTTCTTGGCCCACTCATGGAGGATGTCATAGATCTGGCAATCATTCATCCAAACTAACATTATTATTGCATCATATGAGAATAATAAGTTCATGATGGATTATTATGACTTGAATGTGTTCCCATATATATCAATAATTTGGTGCTAAGAGGTGTGTGAACACACCCATTCATTGACAACATCATGTACAAGGATAGCCTTGTAGAGGATGTTGCCTAATAGGTTAGTGTATGGAAATGCCTTTGGTTTGACTACAACTTTATGGAGTCCACACCTTTTATAAGACCAAAGTGTATCCTCCTACTTAGCCAATTAGTTATTAGCATTGACAAAATCCCTGGGACCTACTCAATTACTGTGAATATATAATTTATAGTGTTTATACCTAGTTAAACTAGTAGGAAAATTGGTGTCCTAATACTTGGGTTTGACCTTTGGGTTTGAAAATA
Source organism: Torreya grandis (assembly GCA_037957365.1). Taxonomy (NCBI): domain Eukaryota; kingdom Viridiplantae; phylum Streptophyta; class Pinopsida; order Cupressales; family Taxaceae; genus Torreya; species Torreya grandis. The sequence goes on along the minus strand of JARHVA010003605.1, from coordinate 1,821,330 downwards.
TAGTAGCTATTAGAGTAGGGAAAATGGGGAATTAGGAAGCTTTGGGTGTCATAGGCATAGGATATAAGGGTTTTGTGTAAATTTTAAATTAAAAAGACTAATATTTCTTCTAAGGTAGTAACGATAACCATTAATGGGCTTCTTTTGGGATTTATAAGTGTATGCACTACATTAGTGGCATTTATAAAATCACTTGGTATGAATTGGAAATTGAGTTTGTGGCTATATTTTCTCTTTTATTTTCTAAATATATAAGTTAATTCAGATCCCATAATCCTCCACTGACATTTAGATATAACAATGGTGATGGGATGTTTCAAAAACTATCCAATCAGGTCTAGCTTCCCATTCTATTGATTCCCAGTGCATGGTAGACATGAAGTCACATCTCTTATAGGTGTCTTAGCTAAATCCTACTTGTAACGTGTGTTATCCATTTATTGGTCCTCTCATTAGTGGTTGACACCTAGACATGGTTTCTTACTCCATGTCATTCCCTTAGGTTGGGTGATGTGTCACTATGGGAACATGGCACATCTCAACTAGCCATTGAGTCTCATATGATTTTCATTTTAAGATCCATGGGTCACAAGTGGTAACTAGTTCCTCTTCATAATAGATGACATGGTAGATCCCTATTTTATCAGGATCTTTTGGGCTCTGACATCTTTAACAAGTCTAGGGAACTAGTTGGTATGAATCCTAATGACATGGTAAGTTCCTATTAGGTTGGGCTCTCTTGAGCTCTAACATATATTATAGGTCCAAGGTATTAGCCATTATGACCCCAAATGATGTGACAAGTTCCCATTGGGTCAGGATATCTTGAACTTTGACATCTTTGATAGGTCTAAGGGATTGGCTGCCCTAACTCTAAATGATGTGGAAAATTCCCATTAGGTTAGGCTCTCCCAATCTATGACATTTATAACAAGTCCAATGGGTTGGATGCTCTAACTCTAAATGAAGTGGCAACTTCCCATTCAACTAGGCTCTCCTAGGCTCTAAGATATCTAACATGTCTGAGATAATAATTTTTATAACTCTAAATTATGTGTCATACTCATATTTATATAGGATCTAACATCTCTAATAGGTTCAGGGGTATTGTCACTCTAACTCCAAATGAAGTGAAATTTTTTGATTGGGCTAGTCTCTGACATTTATAACAGATTTAGGGGATTGGTCACTCTAACTCCAAATGACATGGAAAGTTCCCATTGGGCTAGGCTTTGACATCTCTAATAGGACCAAGGGACTAGAAGATCTAACTCTAAATGACATGGTGAGTTCTTATTGGTCTAGGCTCTGACATCTCTGACATGTTTTGGGGACTGGTCACTCTAATTTTAAATGATGTGGTATGCTCCCATTGGATTGGGCTCTGTGAGATTCACAAAATTATGAAGTAAGAAAGATTTAAAAATGATTCATTAAATATTACATATCATACATAAATAACTTTATTTTCCATGGAGGATAATGATTTTTTTATCTAGGAAAGGAACTAGACTCTAAGAATAACCCTTTATGAAAATCAACCAAGAACATTAGTGTCATGATATACTAAAAGAGAATAAACACTACTCAATTGTTTTAGAGAAACTAAAATAGGTCTATTACTACTTGATGAAAATCAAGGCAATGAATATTTTGAATTTTTGAGGAGGATTCATTGATGAGAACAAAAGAAAGAACTTTAAAGCTCTAGTTCATGAAATTTTTAGAGGGGTCCCCCATTTTAGAGAAAAGGGGGCATGTTGGCCATAACAAAGTGTGAGATAAACATTCCTCTAAAGGTTTGAATTATAAATTTTTTATTTGATCTTCTATCATAAATATTATTTTAGTATCATTATCATTATTATCATAATAACTTATGACTATGCCATATTCGTATCCAGATTCACCAATAAAGGAAAATTGATAATACCCTTTAATTGTTCTGTATTAACTTATGGCTCATGTTGTATAGTTTATTTGTATATTATGATTGTTTACATGTCATTTTTTTACTTGATTTTCCCACCTCATATGTATGCATCTGATCTAATAGAATAGGTTTTGATGTATAAATAATAGTATGATCATCCAATTGTGATTGTGATTGGTCCTCATTAGTAGATTGGGTCATCTTGCAATATCTAAAAGCATAATCATATTTTGGTTTTGAATAATAATATCCTTCATACATGTATTTTATACATATAGGTAATGTTTATGGTACTACTTCCATAACATATATCCATGGTCATCCCAAAATCAAGTGGTAATTTAACTAATTAAGAATAACATGGAAAGTACTAAATACCATCTTGGGGCCTAGTCTCACATCCAATGATATGGTTCCAATTATTTTATGTGGAGTGTTAACAAATATTTTTATGTTTAGATTTGATTTTTTTTAATATATTCAAGTTGATCCCTAATAATTTTAAGAAGGTAATATTATAGATGTTTAATTTATAACCATTATTTACCAACATGCATTGGACCAAGTTGATTTACATTTGATCTTGAATGAATGATGGCATGTTTTTATCTATTGTGCGTTGCATGGGTAAGTATTATTTGACAAAGGTTATGAATTTTTTGTTATCCTTAAATGTATTCATAATAGAGTAAAATGATGCAGGTTGAGTATCACTAGGAACAGTTGTTATTTGAAATGCATTGTATAAGATGTTTTTGTTGACCGTTGATCTCTTTAGTAACTCCAAGTTGGAAATTTTAGCATGGGTGTTCTTTAGTTGATCGATGATATCATAAAATATGGGTTTATTAGCTTGATTTATAGAAGGTTTAAAGATTTGAGGAGGTACATACTGACTACTTTCATTCTTCCAAGCATGATGGGCACCCTACCTCATCTAGTTTTGACAACAAGGACTACATAATCCAAAATATGTCATGGGTGAATAATTGGAGTGGGATGGTAGCTATTAAAAACTTAAAGTATAGGAGGGGTAATAGAAGGAGTCATGCATGCCATTTGTCATCTACTGGAAATAAAATGAAACTCAGATTGGGTGTTGAAATAATAGGATTGTAGGAGGGCTTGAAATTATTTATTATTAATTTAAGCCTTATTAGTGTTCTCAAAATTGATCCATTTGACCCATTTCCTTAGATAATTAATTCAAATAAGATGCATTATCCATGTAAAAAAATATAAAAATATTACACGCTTGTCTTCTATTAACCAAAATTGTACTTTCATTATGGCCATGAATAATGTGTATTCTTAGGGAATAATCAAAAATTAGGTGTGAAATTAAAACCTTAAGGCTAAAATTAGAAACCCTAAAAGGATTAGATTTTAAGGGAGACCTAGGGTTTATCATGGTTCAATATGTATACAAGTTCACCAATATGTTTTACCTTAATTTGGTTTTTTAACCCTAATATGATAGAAACTAGTAGGATAATTTAGATATTAAGATATGGCATATAAGCATACATTGAATGTAAAATACTAAAATTTATTGTAATAATTTTACAAGTGGCATATGCTAAATATAGTAAGTACAACAAAGGGAAGAGTACTTAGCTTTTCTAGTTCACTAGTTTAGTATTGTATTCTTGAAGTGAGAATTAGACTAAAGTAGACTTATGATTCATCTAATGTAGGAATTGTACTTCTACCTATGTAGGGTTAGTTTCATAAAATATGGTTTAGTATCTTTAGTTAATAATAGCCTGTATTATTTGATACTAACCCTTGTGGAAATGATAAATTGTTATTATATATTTATCTTTGCCTCTTTGTAATCTATGTATGTGTGATGTTGAACCCTAATGATGCATGTAAATCCAAAAATCATCCTCCTTTGCATCAAAATCCTATGTGTGCTTGTAAGGGCTAGAAATATACAAAAACTACAAAAGTGTAATGGGATGAGTTAACCCTAATCATAACTATTTGTTGATTTATTGCTAACTTATATGATACTCCAAATATGGAAATCAAGCCACACAATTTTACCACGTAGTGTGATTGTACAATTATGATCCTTAATTATATATATGTAACTAATGGTTTGGATTTGATACTAGATAAAACTTAATCTGACTTGGATGTGGAATGTTTTAGAATTGTCTAGAAACTTGGCCTAGTGGTAAATTCACAATTTTGGAAGAATAGGTTAGATTTTCTCAATGTGAAATAGTGTATATATATGTACTAGATAAGTGCCCCAATCCCTTTTGAATGAAACCTTGATTTATTTATGTATGAGTCCAATTGGTTAATTCATCATGCCATTGACATGCTAAGTAAATGTGATGACCCTAGGGCAATTTTTGATTTTAAAATTAATTATTATTGGGACAAGGTTTGTTTTGACTAGACGAGTCAGTATCAACTAGTGAGACTAACCAAAAATGATGGAACCAAATTGTGTGTATGTGGAATAAATTAAATATATAAATATGTTTATATAAGATATTTATAAGGTTTTAAATATATAATGAGGTTCCAATAGGTGTGTAGCAATAGTATGAAAAGTTTAAACTCATAAGATAACATGTAAGTCTATGAGATTGGTAAATTAGGACCATGTTTGTGTGCTCAAAGCATGCATGTTAAATGTGTGTCATACTTGTCATTGTAAATTACTTAATACCAAATTTTAGTACTACACTAATAAAATATTTAAGATTAAACAAGCAAATTAAAAATAAATTAACATTCCCAATGTTCTTCCTAGTTGGATTTGATATAATTTATCTTTTATGGCATAAAAGGAGATAAAATATTGAACACTTTCCATATCAATAACCTAGAGTTTGAAAAATATTCAATAAAAATTAACCTAGGTTTTGAAATAACACACGAAGAAACTATGGATAACATAATTGATAGAATTTAATGGAATAAACCATAGAAAAATCATATATGCTACAAATAAAGAAATATGTAATCCTACAAGGATACACAACATGCAAAACAATGTGGCTTCACCAAAATGTATTATCTATAATGGGTTTTACATCAAAATGTAATATAATTATAAATACACATTTAACTAAGTATAATAAAACATTAAAAATTTAACTCTAATTTAGATTATAAAACCCTAATAGGATAGAAATTATTGTGTGAATTCATATTTTTAAATATGGTAATCAAGGACACAAATGACTATAAAATATTTAAAATGATTGAAATTCTTTAACAAGTGGCATGTGTTAAATATAGTGAGTATAATATTTGGATAATTACTTAGCTTTTCTAACTAACTGTCTGACTGCTACTTTATTTTGATGGTAGAAAATAAATTAAAGTAGGCTTGTGATTTTTTAGGTTCTAAAACTATGTTTATGTTTGTGCAAGATTAGTTTGATCAATTTTGGATCAGAATCAACTCTTGATACTAACCTATAGTGGTCAGTAGTGACCTATGTGAAAAAGAGGGTATGTGACCATACAGTCATCTTCACATCTATGAAATCTCACTATGTACAATGTCAAACCTTGATGGTGTGTGAAACTCCAAAAATTAGCCTCTTTCACCTTGAAACTCTAGGTGCGTTTGTGAGAAATAAAAACCTATAAAAATAGAGAAAATTCAATTCAATGAGTTGACCCCAATCACCCCCATTGATGATTAATCATTACCTACATATTAATTCTCTAAGGAGAGAAATCAACCCATACATAGTTCTCCTATCTAGTGTGATTGAAAAATTGTGATCCTTTGATATATGAATGAAACTAATTATTTGTATTTGATACTTGACAATGCATGTTTTTACTTGGATTTGGTATGTTTTAGACCTAGATTTTGACTAATTCTAGTGACTGGATTTGAATTTAAGAGGAATGGGGTAGTTTTACTCAATGTTCCATAGTATATAGATGTATACTAGATAATATCCAAGTCCCCTATCAAGTGAGGCATATATATATATATATATATATATATATATATATATATATATATATATATATATATATATATATATATATATATATATATATATATGTATATATATATATATATATATGTATATATATATATATATATATATATATATATATATATATATATATATGTATATATATATATATATATATATATGTATGTATATGTATATATATATATATGTATATATATGTATATATATATATATGTATGTATATATGTATATATATATATATGTATGTATATGTATATATATATATATATATATATATGTATATGTATGTATATATATATATATATATACATATATATATATATATATACATATACATATATATATATATATATATGTATATATATATATATATCATTCCAATTGGGTAGTTTATCATACCACCAACATGCTAGGTTGATGGGCAGACCCTAAATAAATATTTTATTTTAAAAATTTGTTGTTAAGAGAGCATGAGTAACATCAAGATAAGGTTAGTATCAACTAGCAAGACTGACCCAGTCTAACAATATTGACCCATGCAAAAGAGGATTAAACTAAAGGTATTGGGATGTTGTATGAGATAATAAGTTGATTTAGCATAAAATTTAAGGTTAATATAGGTTTTTGATAGAAAATATAAGGTAGCATGTAAGTGTTAGAGAATGGCAACTTAGGACCATAATTTTATGCACAAGTCATGTGTGGTAAATATATGTCAAACATGTCATTTTCAATTATTTAATACGATATTTTAGTATTTAAAAATGTCCCCATTTTATTATAGTAATGGAATTGATAGGGTAAAATGAAAAAGTATAATTAAGTGTGTAAAACACACTTTGTCTTTTCTAGGAAACTCTAATTGACATGGTTAACTAAAATCAAAACCTAAAACAAACATATGATAGTCAATGTCCATAAATTGAAATTTTAAATATGGATTTGAAATTTTAAAATTAAATAAAAATGGAGTAAACCATGTTTCCCTTTTAAATTTTTGAAGATGATGCTTCCTTACTGAAGCATTTTAAAAATGTGATTTCCACTAAAACACTTCAATATTTGTTCCTTTGTTGAACCATGGATAATTTGAGAGTGATCAAACCCTAATTTTTTGTAATTATTAAATCCATTTGATTTTGAAGATAACATGTGCATACCCTCATAAATATGAGGAGAAGTGCATGATGTACTAACATAAATAATTACTCAAATTTGATAAAGATGGGAACCACGTTATGGGTTCACTAGAATTAATTTTATGGTTATTGAGTGTCATTGAAGCTCAATGTAAATTACTCCTAAAAGCATGAATCAAATTTTTATAGATATATTTTATATTCAAGGTTGTTCACTACTCAGTACAGATTGAAAAAGTGTTTACAAATAAATAGTTGTAATAATGCTCATTACAAAATTTGTAAATGTGCATGAATCAATATCATGACCCTTTTGGAATTATACCAACTTTAAACTATTATAGTATGTATGTGCATCAACTATTATCATGCATGAAACAATATCTTACCCTATGAATTTATACCAACTAATAGAATGTTATGCATTTATATGTTGAATGTGATAACTTGTATATCAAATGTATATATTTGAAAACCAATATTTAATAGTAACTATGAACATATACCCATACATATGCACTCAATTGTGTATGAATTTGTATTAAGTATTTCTAAAGTAAGTGCATATGCATGACATATGCCCCCATCATCTATAATGATATGCCAATGTCATGTGACTGAACCATCTGATATATGAACCATTTTAAATATCTAAAATCTATACTCTATTCCAAAAATACAATTTTTTATTCATGGAAGCTCATGTCTCTTTGGCAAGCCCACTATAATGCCGCCCTTTTGAGTTGAGAGATGTGTTATGTAAGTTACTCATCTCAAAACAAAATTTAATTATATCATATCATCTATAAAGATAACAACATGTATAATCATGTGAACATGTGTAAATTATATCATTATTGTAATATATATGTCAATTAATGCATGTATGTAACATATGTAATGTATAAAATATAAGTGTCATGTCTAGATAGATGTACCAATGAAGCATGCAGTACTAACCATCAGCAAAATATATCTTAATAATACTATATTATAAAAGTGTATGATATGGATCATGGCACTATAGTTCTAAGAATCTAAATGGAACCACCAGTGTTTGTTAGGGTGTTAAACTAAACCACCAAGAGGCTAGAAGGCTCAGGGCTTATATGGGCTACAAGAGGTCTATAGTTGTTATCTAGTTTGTCTACTTACACCAAGCTATAGATAGAATTCTAAACTAGGTTGGTGTTAGCATGAACAAGTTCACAAAGTATGTAAGTAGCTCTAGTAGATCCAGCCATATTAAATTAAGTATCTCAGACTAGACTATTAATTTCATATAAATTATGGAAATAATAATACCGAATAAAGAGAGCTAACAAATGAAATGTAAATCTAGATGCTAAGGCAATTTCAGGCTAAATGAAAGATATTTTAAGCAATTAATATGTCTCAAATAAATAGTTCAAGAGAATTCCTAATCTATATTTGAGCTATCTTTTGAATTCAACACTATTATTTTCTAACAATGCAATGTTCTAGTTTAGTAAGAGAGGGAGATTGTTTACGCAAGTTATATAGTTCATTTTGAGTATATAGAGTCCTACTATGTAACAAAAATGTTTCCAATGCAATCATAACATGTAACAATAAATATTTAAATAAATTAAGATATCTTGTAACAACCTATGAATGCATAAACTTCATAAACTATTCTAAATAATACACAAAACAACTAAATCACTAAAACAATTCAAACCCTAACATGTATATAAAGTTACCTCATATCAAACTCAAAGATATGTGTAGACTTTCTACAAACCAATTGTATAAGCTAAGAGGCAAGAGAGGAAGAAGATTAGGCTATATGTAATTTGAGTCTTGAAAGAATGAGTAGGAGATACACAGGATCCACAGGATCAATCCAGGAGAAAGAACCCACAACAAATAACCTGCAAATATTTGCAGAGAATAAATAAATTTCTCACACCTAAAAAATAGGTGATAATCCACAAAATTATCTGAATTCTCTCAATAATCTCTCGTTAATTTCTCATATAATGCAAAGTATTTATAATAAAAATAGTTTGTTTCATGTTAACAAACTATTTGTAATGATTACAAAATAGAGAAAACAAACTATTTGTTTTCTCATACTACGAACAAATATATTGTTGAGAAATTCTCAACAATAAAATAAATTAACCGAGTTAAATAAATTTTACCCTCAATAATAAATAACTTACCCTATTAACCCTAGGTAAGCTTAAATATGCATTATTCCAACACCCTCCCTTAAGCGAAACATAGGGAGAATGACAAACAAGGATGGGTCCCAGCTACTAGGCCTGATAAGGTACCCATGTACAAACCAATCAAAATATATGAAAAATAAAGGAAGGAAGGACTTCATGGGAAATCCCCCCAAGGACAACTTCCTTCACCCCAAGCATCACTCGCAACTGAAGATAACGAGGAGAAGCCAAAGGTTTAGTGAAGATGTTTACAATTTGCTTAGTTGTAGGCACAAACTCCAAAGAAAGAACTCGATCCTGAATAAGATGTTGAATGAAGTGCATGTGAATCTCAATGTGTTTTGTCCATTGATGCTCAATAGGATTACGTGAAATAGCAATCACACTTTGGTTATCACACCAAAGAGTAGTAGGACCCTGCTGTGTGAAGCCAAAATCTCCAAGCAATTATCGAAGACAAAGTATCTCCCAACTAGCTTTGACAACACCTCGATACTTAGCCTCAGTAGAGGACAATGCAATAGCAGTCTACTTTTTGCATGCCCAAGCAACTGGACCTGAACCAAGTGTGAAAGCAAATCCACAAGTGGACTTGCGAGTGTCAACATCACCAGCCCAATCAGAGTCAGTGTATCCAACAAGCTGTGTAGAACTCTATGGTGTGTAATGTATACCAAAGTGAGTGGTGCCCTGAATGTAGCACAAAATATGCTTGGCTGCTTGCCAATCTCATGAGGCTCATGTGAGAACCGAGAGACAAGGTTCACAGAAAATGTGATGTCAGGACGGGTATGAGTCAGGTATAAAAGACTACCTACAAGTTTCCTATACAAAGTGGAATCAACAAGAGGAATCGTGCAAGTGGCAGACAACGCAATACCTGACTGATATGGAGTGGGAGTAAGCTTACAATCAGCCATGCCAAATCGATGAAGAAGATCTGTCGCATACTTTTTCTATCCAATAGAGATGCCCTCAAAAGACTGAAAAACTTGAAGACCAAGAAAATAATGTAGAAGTCCCAGATCTATCATATCAAACCTATCTGCCAACTTGTCCTTGATGTCATGTATCAAGGAATCTGAATTGCTAGTGAGGATGAGATCATCAACATACAAAACCAAAATGACAAGCTCCTCACCTTGCTTTAGGATGTATACATTGTGATCTGACTCACAACGAATAAAACCAGAACTCAAAAGAAAACTATCCATCTTCTCATACCAAGCTCCAGGAGCTTGTTTGAGGCCATAAAGAGAACGAAAAAGTCTACAAACCAATTATGAGTCCTAAAAAAATCTTGGAGGTTGCTCCATATAGATCTCCTCATGGAGATCACCATGCAATAAAGCACTCTTCACATCCATCTGAAAAATAGACCAAGAATGTGAAGCATCAAGAGAGAGTACAAGCTGAATAGAATCCATCTTAGCTATAGGGGCAAAGGTCTCAGAGTAATCAACCCCTTCAACCTATGAAAAACCCTTAGCTACTAATTTAGCTTTGTACTTATTTACTGATCCATCTGCAGCATATTTGGTCCTATAGACCTATTTACATTTTACAAGTTTTCTTCCCTTAGGAAGAGGGACAAGATCCCAAGTATCATTCTTCATCAATGAAGAATACTCATCATACATAGCAACATCCCACTTGGGTATACCAATAGCCTCAGAAAACAACACTGGATCATATGTACAGCCTTGTCCCAAAAGAGCAACACCAGATGTTTGTGAGCGAGTGTGATGAGAATCAGATGGATCACCAACAAAAGAACCAGCTGCCTGTAGAGTGCTCTTTGCCCACTTAGGCAAAGGTGGTGAAGAAGATGGTTGTGGTGGCTGAATAAGTGCAACATCATCATCATCAACAATAGAAAGCAAATCCTCACTATCCTTAGTAGAAGGAGGGGGAGAAGAAGACCTAGATGTACACTCCTGTGGAGTGGGTAGCTCATCAACCTAAACATCCCATCGAAACAACACATCATGTGTGATAGGATAAAAAAGATGGTAGGCTTTTACATCTTCACAATAACCAACAAAAATGAGTGGTTGGTTTTTCTTCTCCAATGCTTTACGTTTGTCATCAGGAATGAATGCCCATGCTTGACTCCCAAAGATGCGAAAATCTGAAATATCAGGCTTGATCCCAGACCAAGCTTCTTCAGGTGTCATATTTTGCACAACTTTGTGAGGCATATGGTTTTGAATGTAATTTGCACAATTTACAGCTTCAGCCCAATATTGTGGACCCAAATTATTAGAGTGAATCATACAATTAGCCATATCTTTCAATGTTTGATTCTTCCTCTCTGCTACACCATTTTGTTGAGGAGTGTGTGGTACAGTGAACTGATGTTGTATCCTATGCTCAATACAAAAATCATAGAAAGCATTACTTTCATATTCCCCCCCATTGTCAGTGCGTATCTTCTTAATAGGAAGAGATGAGTGTTTTTCAACAAAGGCTTTGAAAGCCTTAAAAGTCTCAAAAAACTTCACTTTTCAACTTGAGAAAATATACCCAAGTTTTACGAGTGAAATCATCAATGAATGTGAGTGCATATTTAGCCCCTAAAAAAGAATGAGTTGGAAAAGTCATCAAATCACTATGAACCAACTCTAAGGGTGCATTTGCACGTGTGGCCTTACCAACTAGAAATGGATCCTGATGTTGTTTACCAACTAGACAACCAGGACACACCCCATCAATACATGAGACTTTAGAAAGGCCTTTTACAAGATGTTTTGTACTCATTTGTTGCATATATCCATAACTCAAATGTCCTAATCTCTCATGCCACAATTTGCTGAGATTATTACCATGTGCTATAAGTGAAGAACCAGAAGACATAAAAGACTCAAACTTATCAAAAGTATAGAGTCTTGCAGTATGGTCTGTTGTACCTGTAGCAACTATCTCACTAAGATCATTACATTCTCTTATTACAACATCATGTGAAGTAAACTCCATAGTTTTACCAGTACCAAAATTACATATTTGATATACAGAGAGAAGATTAGAAGAGATTTGGGGTACAAGCAATACATTGTTAAAACATTCATCCTATTTATCAACAGTACCTGATCCTAAAACTTCAATCTATGAGGAATTACCCATAACAATATGTGATGTAATACAATCTATAAGAGAAGACAATAGATCCTTAGAATGTGTGAGATGGTGAGAAGCACCTGAGTCAAAAATCCACTGATCCTAACATGAAGATATAGCCCTGGCTGAAAGTGCTTTCCCTTTTCCTGCAGAAGTAGAAGGAGATGGAGATGGAATGGAAATTTTGTGTTGTCTAACCGCTACCTCTAATGCTTCCATCTTCTTAAAACATCTACTTTCATCATGATTAGGACCACCACAAAAATTACATGGACCAAATGTTTTCTTCTTTTGCTTAAAGGACCTTTTGGTCTTAGTAGATTTAGAATGATGAGGTGATTGGGTGGTGGACTCTGGAGGGTTATTTGAAGGTGCTTGCTTTTTAGACTTAGGTGAAGGTTTTCCTTTAGAAGAATTAGCAACTAGAGCATGACTATGACCAGGTAGAGCATCTAAGGCCATTAATTTTGTTTGCTCCCTAGTCAATCTTTCACAAAAAACTTCAAAGGCCATTTGAATTCATCACCTAATGTATCCATCATAGTATAAAAAGTAGAGGAAAAAACACTATATGGTCCTTTCAACTTTGACAAAATCATGAAAATGCACTCCTGATCACTTTTATCCTTGTTACCAGCTTTCAACTGTGACCTTATAAATTTGAATTTTTCCAAGAATTCATCTATTGAAGGGAAATCTGATGGAGAGAGAGAGAGAGTACTCAATTCTACATCTAATTGCAAAATTTTAAACTCATTAACTTTGCCAAATAGGTTTTTAAATTTCTCCCATACCTCTTTTGGCGTAGTAGCATCTGCAATGTGAAATTGAAGATTATATGAGACATTGAGGCAGATCAATCCAAGAGCCTCATCCTGCTTACAACCATATGCATATTTGTCTTTTTCAGTGGTGAATGCTGCAGGTGTCATTTCAGAAAAAAATCTCCATAAGCCCTTTGATTGAAGGAGTTGTTGCATTTTTGGATTCCAAACATGGTAATTTGTAGAATTTAGAGGTTCAAACAATTGAGATTCCATTCCCGAGGAAGATGATGAAGTTGACAAGAACAATCTAGACATTTGTTTTTCCTCAAAAAAAACACCCCTCCCGTTACAATTTAACGTCTCCCGACGAAAAAAAAAATTTAGCCTTGGATTATACAAAAATTAAAAAATTGCTTTTATGCAAAAAAAATGTAGGGGGATTTGACCCCAAGACCTCCTCCCTGCAAATTTTTAACAAAATATCTCTAGCCGCTTTAGCAAAGTCAAATTTGAACTTTCAAAGCTAGAGACTTGCATTTGAACCACTAAAAATTAAAATAATTAATTAAAGAAAGCCAAAAATGACTCACACATGTGAGATATCAACTGAATAATATTTGGCTTTATCAAAAATGAGCTCTGATACCATGAAAGAATGAGCAGGAGATACACAGGATCCACAGGATCAATCTAGGAGAAAGAACCCACAACAAATAACCTGCAAATATTTGCAGAGAATAAATAAATTTCTCACACCTAAAAAATAGGTGATAATCCACAAAATTCTCTGAATTCTCTCAATAATCTCTCGTTAATTTCTCATATAATGCAAAGTATTTATAATACAAATAGTTTGTTTCATGTTAACAAACTATTTGTTTTCTCATACTACGAACAAATATATTGTTGAGAAATTCTCAACAATAAAATAAATTAACCAAGTTAAATAAATTTTACCCTCGGTAATAAATAACTTACCCTATTAACCCTAGGCAAGCTTAAATATGCATTGTTCCAACAAGTCTAGACCAAGAGCCAAAAGTTATGGAGGAGGTGAAGGAGAAGCCACCAATCTATGGAAGATCCAATGAAAAGAACACAAAACATGTGAAATGGATACTTGAGTGAGTATTGATAAACCCAAAAGCTTAAGGAACACTATCAATAACAATGAGATCACCAAGAATAGTTGTAGCAATGTAGGGCATCCCCTATTATAATAAAATATATTGTGCCAAACAAGAATAAAGAGATATTCAAAGAGGTAGCCAAGATTCTAATGGATTGATCAAGTGGGAATATTATAAAAATAAGTTTATCAAGAGAGAGGATAAAATGAATGATAATGAGGCATATATCCCAACCCTAATCTACCAAAAGGCCTAAAACTAGTCATTTTTGACTGTTTAGGTCTAAACTAACACTTTTACATGCATTATGCCTAGGCCACAACTTTTATGAAGGAAATGTATGGCCCAGGCCATGGGTTTCCTTCACAAAATCCATGGCCTAAGTCTAATAGGGGCTTAATCTAGTCAATGATCTCTCAAAAGGCTTTAGGGGGTCTCTAGAGGGCTTATTTTACATGCAAAAGGGCCAAGATGGACTAAAGATGAATGGAGGGTAGGAAAATGATGTGGAAGAGGTCCAAACAATTGGTGAATGTCTCAAAGTGGGATGACCAAGGTTGGTAGTCTACATGTAAGCTGATATGTAATCATAAGGAGTAGGCTCATAATAAGTATGATTACATATGCCCCCAAGGTACATGCAGTTGGTGTTCAAATGAACAAGGAGTGTTTTGTTATACCTAGAAGCCACACCAAATCAAATGAAATAAATAATTGAAAAGATGAAAGGAAATATTACATACACTTACCAAATGGTTATAGAAAGAGTCGATGGTATGATCCATGGGTAAGAGTGAAAATGCTACATAATCCAAAATATAACTCTATCTCTAGCTCTAGATCCTATAAAGAAGGGACACAAGTGATATCAAATCAAAGCATACTATCTAGAATGACATTCACTAGGGTGTCAGCCCTAGTGTTATCCCTATAAGGGATATGGGTGAAATAGATGTCCTCTAAGAAAGAGAACAAATTGCACACCACCTTGAAGAGGGGAAGCAACTCAAAGATAAGGATAGCCTAGACATTTATGAGATGAGACACAGCTAAGAGTGAGTTAGAAAATAACTGCATATAACATGTACCTAAATCATGGGCATTGTTTAAGGCACCAATGACTATTTGATACTTGATAGAGTTATTCATGTCAATTATAAGGAAGAAATTAGCTAAACAAGATCATGTCCCCACTAATCATCAATGACCCAAGCCACATCTATCAGTTTTGGGTTGCCTCAACTACCACCATCAGTGTGAATCAATGTTGAGAGGTGCACTATAATGGGGGTCAAGAATTTAAGACTAAAAAATACAAAAATGTGATATCAAAGAGAAGTGATGTAATCATGTTGCATAAGGTAAATAAATAATGACACCAATCCACAACCATAGTGGTTGACCAACACTAGCCATGGTGAGAGGTGAAAAAGGGAAAGTGGGGGGTAACTTCAGAGCATATGAAGACTAGTTGATAAGACTAGAGAAAGTCCTAAACCACCATAGCTAGCTGACAACCCTACCTACAAACATGATAAATAAGAGAGAGAGAGAGAGAGAGAGAGAGAGAGAGAGAGAGAGAGAGAGAGTGAGTGAGTGAGTTAGAATGGAGTGACTATAGAAAAGTAGAGATGACTAACTGAAAGAAGCACATCAAGCAACTTATATCCCTAGGTGCCCACAAGATGGGACACAAGCTTGGGAGGTCAATCGGGACCCAAAATAGGTATTAGGGACCAAAATAGGGATAGGATGGACCCAAAGAAGCCTTGGATTAAAAAATCATAGGCTGATAATGTGCTCATAATGTGCCAAAACCTTTAAGATGGAGGTTTCATGATCTAAAATGCAAAAATGGGGAAAAGACCCAAAAAGGGCCCACAAGGTGCATCTAACAAGGAGTGCATGGGATAGATAAGCTAGAGTACCTAGGGGTACAAGAGACTTGAATGGTCCCAAAACACAAAAAAGGAGGCCTCAAATAGAGAAACAAACCTCACCATTACATCCATAATGGGCCAAAACCTCTAGTATGAAGGTTTGATGGTTTTGGGAATAATAACAGGATGAAACAAAGGCCTAGAGAAGAAAAAAGCAAGATTCTAGTCTAGGCCATGGCCTAGCTACACCAAGCCATGTCCTTGCCTATTTAGTCCATGGCTTTTCTTAAAAATTTATGGCATAGACTAGAAGAGACTAAAAATAGGCCTAGGGAGCCTAGAAAGGGCCCAAAACTTGCCCAAAATGGAATGAGAGGGAGGAAGATGAGAAACATATTCATCAAGATCATATAAACATGTTTTTATCATTACCACATACACACTAATGATATAGGTTCATGTTAATCTATTATTCAAATGTGAGGAGGATTCACAGTGTTAGAGGTAAGAAACACATCTCAGTCATAGAGCCACCACTGTTGTGTAGTGGTCAACCATGATAGATTGTCTCAGTGTCAACTGTAATGAGAGGTGAGGAGTGGTGGTAGGAGGCCTATGATATATTAATACCAGCTAGTGAATGCTAGAGTAAGTTTTAAGAAACCACAACCATTAACCCATATCACCTATAGGCACTATGAAAAAAGAGAGAGGGAGTTGATAGAGGACTATCTACTAGTAAGTAGTACCTTAATCAACTAAAAGAAGCAAAATACTTTGATTTTATCTCAAGGTACATCCAAGGAGGAGTACACAAGATAAATGGAGAAGGAAACCCATAAATATCTAATGATGGATAACATGAGAGGGTTAATCCACTAAATAAGGGCTTGAAGAGGGTGTTCCAGTAAGTTGTGAGGCTTAACAAAGCACCACAAGCCCAGGCCTAAGCCTATCCCTAAGAGTAGGCCACCAATTCTCCCTAACTATATTCCTACCCCTAAGGTAGGCCACTACTCAACCTATGAAGAGGCCAAACAATATGGAAAAGGTGATAGGAAGGAGATAGAGCACCCACATCCTTAGGTTCACTAGTCATAACCTGAAACATAAGAATGTTGAAGGTGGGGTCATTTTTGGTGAATGAAACCTCTAAATCCAAACAAGTAAGAGGATGGTAGCACATAGGATGCATGGGTATGATCTTATTTTAAGATCTCTCATTGATCAGGTTGGGTGTTATACTATGGATGGAATAGCACTCAAGATTAGACTTAATGACTCTAATGGCCTCAATAAGAGATGCATTGAGAGAACCAATACTCTAATGGAAAAAGTGTAATGTAAGGGAATGATCATTTTCTATCTTAGCATCACCTAGAGGTCTTTTAAATAGATGAATTGGCCTAGCATCATAGAGTGGAAGAGGGAGGCAGTTGATGCACACCAAACTTTGAAGGAGTGAATGCCACTCAATACTCAAATAGATCATAATGTGCATCCTTTAGAAAATGAGATTTATAAGCAGGGAGTGTGTGGGAATCCATAAAACCCCATGAGGAGACATCTAAAGCCTCTCTTGAGGGCTTTGTATTTGCATAAATCAAAACCTAAGGATTTAGGTCATCCTCCATAGTGTGAACCTCACCTTCATGCATGAACTAAACCATGAAAAACATCATCGATGTGATATCTTGCATAACATTAGTATAGGAATAGCCAAGAATCATATTGTATAAAATATCTAAATCTAACACACAAAACTTAATCTTGATGGTCTTGGGGCTAAAATTGACCCAGAGCTTCACATTTCCCATTAGCATAACTATGTCATTATTGAAACCAACATAGATATGGTGAGAATCGAATAGCTTCTTCCAACTAATCCAAACCTTTTTAAAAACATGTAAGGGCACAATATTAAACACAACTCCTTCATCCATGATGCACCTCTTAACATGATATCCATCAATAAATGTCTTGATATAGAGAGGGAACCTAACCCTCTTAGCTAGAATCAAAGCATTTAGAAAAGAGGTGCGGTTGAAAGAGAGAATGGAAGGGGAGAGTGTTCATATGCATTGGAATTTAATATATCTTCAACATCATCCTATATTATACCCTCTTGAGAGAGACCCATCTCATCAAAGAAGGTCCCAAATGGAGATCCTAGCTAAGAGGCCTTACAACTCCTCTATGATAGAGAAAGGATGTTATCTGTCTTGGGGAGGAATGTTATGCCTAAAGCCAAATCTAACCTTAGGATTTCCTACCCCTATAGGCTAGATAGGGGTCCTAATACCATTAGTCTCTCTAATATGGTTAGTGGCCCAACTAGAGTACGTGTTGTTGAAACACTCATACCCAATAGAGGTTATGTCAATAGTAGCCTTGGAAAATCTAACCTTGCTAATTTTGCACTTGGATTTCCCTCTTGAGTTAGCCTTGGAAAAGGATTCATAAGAGGTTGAAGAGCAAGAAAGCAAACATGGATCCTTAGCCTTTGATTTCTTCTTCTTTTATTCCATGTCATGGTCAAGAAGAGGCTCCTTAAACACATTCAAGTTGTATTTGGGTTCTACAAGAAGATAAATCTAAGATGAAGGTAAATATTATGCACGAGACTTTTGGGTGGAATAATTGGCATCATCGTACCCCCTCATCTAATGTAAATTAAAAAACTTGGCAAGGTTGTAAGGAAACACCATCCATTATTTTGTTGTGCTTTATTTAAAAACCTTATTTTTAGTTGGATTCTTTCACAAAGCACTCACCTCATGACTATCCTTCTTGTCCTTCTTCTTGAGAGGAGAATCAATGACACTATCATCAATCATATTATAGTTGTAATCATGTGAAGAGGATGACTTTTGGGAAGGGATGGGATGCATGCCCACATGTACCTTAAATTATTTGATCTTTAGAGACTCATTAATAGCTTCATCATAATAGGTAGTTTCATGCTTGAGAACCTCAAGGTGAACCTCTTACCTTAATGCTTATGTGAACATATCATAAAGCTTATCATCTGAGATCCTTATTTTGCATTGGTGGATAGTTGAATGCCATCTACACACAAAATAAAAGTTTAACTCACCCTTAGCCTATGCCATAAAGGTGAGTGATTGGATGACAAGGTTAAAGGGTTTATAAATATCAAAATATTGGATGAAGTCATCTAGAAGGAGATGGAAACTAAAGAGAGAATCTGGTGGTAGATTCTGAAACTAGACAAGAGCTTCATCTCATAGAGAATGAACAAAGAGATTTAACATCATGCCTTCATCCTATTCCCAATCTATAAACACCATTATAAATTCCATGATATTCTTTATGGGATTAGAATCCCATGTACCATTGAATTTAGGTAGTTTGGGGATAGGAGTAGGAAGGATAATAACACACACCCAAGAGGCTAGAGGGTTCTGATGGAGATCCTCATAAGCACAGCTGATAACAGGTTAGAGATGAACTTTGAGAGGGGGTTCATGATGGTGATGATGTTTTATATGCCTATAAGCATCACCATGATCATGACTATGGGGAAGATGAAACCAAGGAGGATCCTAATAGGGAAAACACTCATAATGGAAATCATCTCTTCCATGGGGTGGAGAACAACCACATAAAGTGTGATGGTCCACACGGGGATGATGGGAAGACATGTCATACTCATATAAATGGACATGATTAACAATATCTCTATGCTTTTGGTTACATGACATCAAATGAGGGTTAATTGGTGGCCACTAATGCTCCCAATACACATCCCATATATCTCTAGTCTGCAAGTGGTGATCAAAATCAGCATGGTCATAAAAAACTCTAAAAAGACTAGGAGTATGGGAGGAATACCCAAGATGGGGATACCTCATTGAGTTAGAGTACCTATGACCCACATCATGGATATGATGATATTATTTATTTAGAGTCTTCAACTAGGAAAGAGGCAGGGAACTCACATGATAACTGGTTGAGGTACTCAAACTAGACTGGGTATGATCTTTGTCTCCAAAAATAGCACACTACCTACTCCTAGGGGAAGGAAAGTATTCTTAATTAACATAAAGCTAACAATGACAATCATAAATGATTTCATGTAACTCATTAGGCCTCAATCATTAAATGGGGTCATCTTCACCCTTAATAGGTGAATGAAAATTGGGCTCAAATCTTGGGGAGGTATCCTCAAACAAGTAATGCTCTGACTTGTGGAAAGGTGAGTGAGCCTATTGGTTATAGATTTTCCAATTTTGTTCCTTACATAACATGAGAGGTTTAATGTCACTATGGTGGGTCAAGATAACCTCCTAGGTCCTATGGTGTCTATGGTATTCCATTTCATCCTTAGCCTGCTCATGAGTGAGCTCAGGGAAAAGACCCTAAATATGATGGAATTGGTATCCTAAGGGTGGGAGGATATCCATGGATGAAATGAAACAAGAGAAACATGGGAGATTAAAAAAGGGTAACTAGTTAGAGAACCAAAAAAGAGAAGGAAACAAAACCAAAAATAAGATCACACAATTAGAGAGAGCCAAAACACAACTGAAAGGAAAGCCTTATAGATATCAGAGGGGGATTGGCTAAGGGATTTCTAAAGAGGATATAAATATAAAAAGACATTATGTGGGATCCTATTGGGTGTGCCAAAATTTAGATCCAAGAATATAAATGGAACCAGTAGTATTTGGTAGGGTGCTAAATCAAACCACTAAGAGGCAGATCCAACCATAATAAAGCAAGTAGCTAAGACTAGACTATTGATTGCATAAAAATTATAGAAACAATAATAATGAATAAAGAGAGATAACAAATGAAATGTAAATGAAGATTCTAAGGCACTTTAAGGATACATGAAATATGTTTTAAGTAATAAATATGTTTTTAAGAAAGGGTTCAAGAGAATGCCTAATCTAGATTTTAGCTATCTTTCAAATTCAACACTATTATTTTCCAACAATGTAATGTTCTAGTTTAGCAAGAGAGGGAGAATGTTTAATCAAGTTGTATAGTTCATTTTGAGCATGTAGAGTCCTACTATGTAATAAAAATGTTTCCAATGTAAACATAATATGTAATGGTAAATATTTTAATCAATTAAGATATCTTTTAACCAATTATGAAGGCATAAACTTTAGAAACTATTCTAAAAAATGCACAAAAAAACTAAATCACTAAAACAAATCAAACCCTATCATGTATACTACTAAAAATAAATAAAGAGTTTCACTTTGAAAAGCAAAGTGCCATCATATCTAACTCAAAGAGATGTGCAAACTTTATACCAATAGATTGTCCAAGATAAGAGACAAGAGAGGAACAAGATCAAGTTATATATAAGCTAAGTCCAAATCAAGAGCCAAAATTTGTGGAGGAGGTAAAGGATAAGCCACTAATCTATGAAAAATCTAAAGTAATGAGCACAAAATAGGTGAAATTTAGTCTTGAGGGAGAAATTAGCAACCCAAAATCTTTAATAACATTTTCAATAGTAATAGAATCACCAATAATAGTTATAGCAATGTATGACATCTCCTATCACAATGGAAGTTATTGTGCCAAGCAAGAATCAAGAGAGATTCAAGGAGGTATCCAAGCTTCCAAGGAAATAATCAAGTGGGAAAATTAGATCAATAAATTGATCAATAAAGAGTCTCAAATTAATGATAATGAGGCATATATCCCAACCCCAATCTACCAAAAGACCTAAAACTAACTATTTTTTACCATTTGGGTCCAAACTAGCACTTTTGCATGCATTTTACCTAGGTCACAGCTTTTATGAAGTAAACATATGGCCTAGGCCATGTGTTTCCTTCACACAAGCCATGGCTTGGTTCAAATAGGGGCTTAAGCTAAGCAATAGCTCTTGAAAGGCCCCAAGGGGTCTTTAGAGGGCATGTCTTGCATGAAAAAGGGCTAAGATGGACTAAGGATGTATGGAATGTAAGAATATGATGTGGGAGAGGTCTAATCAAGTGGTTAATGTCTCAAAGTGGTATGACTAGGGTCGATAGTCTACATTTGAGGTGATGTGTAATCATAGAGAGGAGTATGATCATGGCAAGTATGATTACAGGCACCACCTAATGTCATCAAGTGCCCAAGTTCAATAAGCTCAATGGTTAGTGTCACACATAATGTCAATGGCCACATACAAGGGACATAGATATGTCACAACAAATAAGACCAAAGTCCACATGCAAGGGATATAAATATGTCAAAAATAAAGGAAATAAAGACATCACATCAAACAAAGACAAGGGCCACACATAAGGGATATAAATATGTCACAAAAAAGTCCAAAAGGAAACACATAGTATATAAACACAAACTAGCTTATCATGAATGAGAGTAATATCATAAATAAAGTATAAAACAAGTAAAGACTAATCTACACCATCTATATCTATCAATGTCACATCCTATTAGAATAGCATATCCATGTAGACTAAATACAATATGGGCAACTAGAAATACATGTGTAAGTAATCTAGATAGCTCAACCTAGTAGAGAGGTAAGAGAAAGATATAACCTATGATAGTGTTTTAATTGTTTAGGGTTTTACTAAGTAAATCCTAATCTAGATTAAAGGGTTGGGTCTATAGTGAATCTTGAAATAAATTGGAATTAATTGATTCTATATATCTTTCTAAAAATAGTAAATATTGGGAGAAGATAGACTTATCTGAATATGAATAGAGTTTCACATAGATATGAATACTAGAGATGACTTAGCAAATAGAGAGGAATATTTAGTCTGTAGACTATTTTTTGTGATATGACTTAGGATAGTAGCGCCCCCCATAGGATAGTATAACCATGTGGTGTTAATGTCCAAAACTGGCATTAATGTCCCTCCTATATTGACTATCTACAACTTTTAGGGGAGTTTCAGGAGTTATCGAGGGTTCTATGGGTGATTTAATATTGTATGGAGGTTCATCTATGTCACTATTTGGGTTGATTCTTCTTTCAAACCTGAATACCTACACACATGAAAAAATGAGATAATAAAATGTAAAAGGAAAGTAAAATCAAGGTTATGGGATGTTATAATCACATGGATAAGAACCCCTATTATCTTGAGCACTACCTACATTAACCCTAGTGATAGGGGTGTCATATGACATGTAGTTATCCCTTAGGGAATATGCACCACCAACTTACATGATATGCCAGGATGAATTTTTCCTAGGCCCTTCTTTGATCAAGCATTAAAATGTCTCTGTGTGAATTTTGAGTAGTATGTGGAGTCTTTGAGTTGTACTATTGATTTATTTTATGTAATAAGTGACAAAATAGTAAGTGCTAGCTATAATATGCCTTGTAAGGCTCTTAATATGGGTAACTATAAATACATGTGTAAGTAATCTAGATAGATCAACCTAGTATAGAGGTAAGAGAAAGATATAACCTATGATAGTGTTTTAATTGTTTAGGGTTTTACTAAGTAAATCCTAATATAGATTAAAGGGTTGGGTCTATAGTGAATTTGGAAATAAATTAGAATTAATTGATTCTATGTATCTTTCTAAAATATTAAATATTGGGAGAAGATAGACTTATCTAAATATGAATAGAGTTTCACATAGATCTAAATATTAGAGATGACTAGGCAGAGAGAGAGGAATATTTAGTCTATAGACTATTTTTTGTGATATGACTTAGGATAGTAGTGCCCCCATAGGATAGTAGAACCATGTGGTGTTAATGTCCAAACCTAGCATTAATGTCCCTCCTATAGTGACTATCTACAACTTTTAGGGTAGTTGCAAGAGTTCTTGAGGGTTATATGGGTGATTTACTCTTGTATGGAGGTTCATCTATGTCACTATTTGGGTTGATTCTTCTTTCAAACCCTAATGAATACCTACACACATGAAAAAATGAGATAATAAAATGTAAAAGGAAAGTAAAAGTCGGGTTGTGGGATGTTATAATCGCATAGAGAAGACCCCTATTATCCTGACCGTTGCCTACATTAACCCTAGTGAAAGGGGTCTCATATCACATGTAGTTATCCCTTAGGGAATATGCACCACCAACTTACATGATATGCTAGGATGAATTTTTCTTAGGCCCTTCTTTGATCAAGGATTTAAATGTCTAGGTGTGAATTTTGAGTAGTATGCAAAGTCTTTGAGTTGTACTATTGATTTATTTTATGTAATAAGTGACAAAATAGTAAGTGTTAGCTATAATATGCCTTGTAAGGCTCTTAATATATGAGGATCTTTATTATGAATATAATACCTTGTTCTTTGGATGACATGTCATGAACAAGATATAGAAAACATAAGAGAAGGGTCACAAAGGGGTCGAGACTCAAACATAGGTGAAAGGTCATGTCAAACACTAAAGGAAAAAGTGGACAATAACACCATGTGGAAATCCTATCCTCAAAATGGAGCTAATGTCCAAGGTCGTAGAACTAAGTAAAAATCAAGGTTGACAGGCTAGGGGACCTTAGGACTAGGAAAAGGTGACTAGTGACTATTGGGGGTGACAAAATAATGAGAAAAAGGCATAAGAAAGATAAAAAGACTCAAGGTGACCAAGTGAACAAAGACTATAAACATCACTAAGACCCTTTATGTGAAAAAGAAACAAAACACATAATCATTGTGGTTGCTTGACCAAATTAGGGTATTTATATTTTCCACATTTTATTCTAATAATGCAATGAAATGAAAGTACTAGATTAAAAGATAAATATAAATTCATGCATGTACTTATTTGTGGGAATGTAATATATATTTTGACCACTTCTTGTCCAAATAAATGGATGAAAACTAGAGTGAGATATATTAAAGGAAGCATATACTATAATTGCCCCCTATACTGAAACTGAGTGTGTAAGATGAATACATGGAGAATAAAGCTCACTTTCCCCACTCTGAATCTAAGTAATGTAAACTAAAGGTATGGAGAATCAAGTCTCACTTTCCCCCACCCTAAATCTAAGTACCATAAGCTGAAAGTGAAGAGAAACAAGGCTCACTTGCCCCTACTTTGAATCTAATTACTTGAGTTGAAAGTGTGGAGAAATAAGGCCCACTTGTCCCCACTTTGAATTTGAGTATTGTAAGCTTAAATTTTGGAAAATAAGGATCAATTTCCCCCACTCTAAATCTGAGTATTTTAAGTTGAAAGTGTGGAGAAATAAGGCTCACTTCCCCCCACTCTGAATCTAAGTACTATAAGTTGAATGCATGGAGAAACAAGGATCACTTTCCCCCACTCTAAATATGAGTAATGTGAATTGAGTCTAGTGTGTTGTTATGGGTCAACTACTGTAGATGGACCTATGATCTAAATTAGTGAAAACTTAGTGATGATACTAGTGAATTTAAAAAAGAGAACCAAGAACATGCATTATGCATCATTCCCTCTAATCTTAATATATGAGTGATGTAGTTGTGTATCTGATATCTAAATGAACTAGTGCACTTATGTTGACCTGTGTGATTATATATAAAAATATGTAACTCTAAATGCCTATGTAAACATGTGTAGACCTATGTGTCTATATATCTAAAAATTTATAACTCTGAATGCCTATGTAAACTTGTACAGACCTGTGTGTTTGTATCACTAAATAAGTTGTGCAATTGAATTCCTGTGTAAAATTATGTGTCTATATTTATAAATAAGCTATGCAAATAAATTCTTGTGTAAGCATGTGTAGACCTATATGTATATATATCTTAAAATATGTGCAACTAAATGCTTGTGTAAACCTATGTAGAAATGTATATTTATATCTTTGAATAATCTATGAATATGAATGCCTATATAGACATATGTATACCTGTGTGTTTGTATCTCTAAATGCCTATGTAAACCTATGTATACCTATATGTATGTATCTCTGAATAAGTTTTGCATATGAATTCTTATGTAAACCAGTGTAGACTTGTACTTCTATATATCTAAAAATATGTAACTCTGGATACCCATCTATTTGAAAGATCCAATTATAACTCTATGTATGAAGTAATTTATGCATATTTTCCTCCTTTTTGGTGAGAGATTTAAGACTGTGGTGAGGATATGTGACCAAAAATGGTAAGTATCGATTGTGTTGGTGTTTACTTGGTAATTTTGATGTTGTATTAGGTTTGGACAAGATATTGATTGTATTATATTTTGATAACTTAGTATGTAATTGTATAGGTACTTGATTTGTTTTATGATTAATAGAATTTAATTGTTTTTGTAATTTTTTAGGTTTGAAAATAAAAAGAGGATTGGGTTTACCACTATGAGATAGGGTATATTAGTATCAATCCCATTTTCAAGAAATGGTTTGTGATCAGAGCTATGATTCTTGAGATATGGTAATATCAAGATAGTTATATTAACTGGCAAAATTATTTCTCAAGGGTAAGCTTAATAGGGCATCATTAAGTAAGTTATGACTTACATAAGTCATTTTAAATCATTGTTAATTCATTTGCATCATTTGAGGTCAAATAAGTTTGAGTATGAGAGAGAACATGTCAAGGAGATGAGATGCTAGGTTTTCACACTAAGAGGAAGTTGAGGCACTTATTCAAACTAGTGAGGAGATTTACCTAGTAAGGGACCTTATATTTTTCTATTCGATATCATTTTAGCTATCTATATTATTGATTTTGTTGGGGACATGCTATTTTTGGTCAGTTTTATAAAAGATGACACTACTATCTTGATCTAGGTGATAGTTTCTAGTTTTTGGTGCTACTATCGAGAGTGTGGCACTACTATCCAATGCCACTATCCTCAGGGTATTGATAGTGTCTCATAGGCCCTAGATATGGTTCTTAGAATTGATAACTAGTTTTTAAATTCTATTTTTGTTTGTCAATACTTTTTTACTAATCTCAAATTTGGTTGAAATATTTATAGGTTGGTGCCTGTATGAGGGAGTTACATGTTGGTTAGATGATGAAAACTATCCATTATTTTCCATTGTCTAAGGTAAAGATATATGTACTTTATAGGGTAGGGTTTCAAACATGGATTTCTTGGGACCTATGTTCTTGGATAAGCATA
Organism: Torreya grandis; assembly: GCA_037957365.1. Lineage (NCBI taxonomy): Eukaryota > Viridiplantae > Streptophyta > Pinopsida > Cupressales > Taxaceae > Torreya > Torreya grandis. The sequence goes on along the minus strand of JARHVA010003605.1, from coordinate 1,794,133 downwards.
TGATCATTGCATTATGTGAGAGATAAAATGCAGATACATGTATATGTTGGCTACCCATGAGTGATATGACTGTGACATTTGTAGATGTGTATAGGATCTTATTATTATTGATATTTGGGTAGTAATCTATGTTAAAGGAGGTGACTGGTGTGCATGGTATACATAGATCATATAGGTAATTTTCTACTATGGTAATGGGTACTCATCGTGTAAGTAGTAAGAGTGACATAATGTTGACCTTAATTTTTATGGCTGATGTTCTATGGTTGTAAAAGTTTTTGCTAGTGTTATTATCATCATTTATTATCATGGATGGTAGTGGTATCTCCATTTCATACATGATGCATGAGATTGTGTATGATATTGAGAATCATGGGATAGTGTATTCTTGGGGTCAAACTATGTTGGATCATCTATATAGAGATCTATATCATTTTACATAAGAGATGAGTGGTGGAGGTATCAGTGCATTGACATTATTGCATTATTGGGCATGAGTATATAGCAGTAAATAAGCTAGTACCACATCCATGGGATGGATGGTCTCACCCATTGGTATTTGTATCTAGATGGATTAGGATAGTGCATGATTTGAGAAGTAGTACTATATACTATTGGTGCTTAAAAAGTAATTTGAGATAGGAAGATATTGTCTAGAGACCCTATAGGGGATATCAGGGATTACCTAAGGATAACATTCAATTGAGGTAGATCCAAGTGAGATATTAGATACATGATCAATGGGATAATGTATATGATCATTTCTAGTATGATATGGTTACCTTATAGTTTGGTGTCATACAATATATGCCCTTGGCACTAGTAGTGTGGTTAATTAGTTCTCAGGATCTTGCAAGGCTAAGGACTAGGCATAGACAATTAATTGCATAGTTATATCCTATTATAGTGATAGAGAAGGATCTAGAGATTGAGGTATTAGATTTGGATTATGCTGGAGTGATTAAGGCCTAATCTACTTGGTGGATTGAGCATAGGTGAGCACCTCTATTCTTGAGAGATGGGATGGTTGTAGAGGAGGTACTAGATGTATATCCTCTAAGGGATGTGGATAATAGGTTAGATAGTTTGTTTGTATATTTTATGTATTTTTTAATCATGTGTTTTTATTTAAAAGGATTTTTATTATTTGTATGTAAATTTTTAGGTGTAGGAAAGGATGATTATTGGGAGGTAACCATCAAGTTGGTGCTTTGTGAGTTGACATGACATATTTTAGATGATGTCATAGATGATGGATTAGTAGAGAGTGCCACCAATGTAGCTAGAGTGCATGCACATTTTTTAATCATAAAATGATATAAAATATGGTGTATATGTGAGAATTAGTAAATAGAGATGATCTACATGTGGAGCTACAAAGGCAGACTATGCCCTATCTTGATGCTCTAAGTGCAGTGAGTAGTCATAAAGTATATGAATTTATATGAGTTAATAGAGAGTATGTTGAGTGTAGGGTTGAGTTATCTATGTACCAAGAGAGAAAGAGTAGGTGTAGCCATATATTAAGGCCTCATAGAGATATTGGGACCTCTATTTCTAATGTTGATGTGTCTAAGATTCAGAGTGAGGGAACTAGTCCTAGCAGTCATGTTCACATCATTGAGTGATGCATCATATTTGTATTTGAAATGATGTTATGAGTTATATATGGATATGTAATTATGATGTAATTTGGCATTATTTATTGGTATTTGTATATGGTTTATATTATGAAATTTTTCATGTGTTCAAATTTAGTTATTTTTTTGAATAATTATTTAAAAAGTTTGATATTTGTAATTTTGTTTTTGTTGGAGTAATGTTAATTTATTTGGATATGTGTTATGAATTTTTTAGGCATATTTTTATGAGGTTTAAGTTTTTATATTGGTATATGGTTTTTGTTTCTTAATTTTTTATATCTCATAATATGTCTACATGTATACCGTGTAATTATGAGATGCTCTATCTGGTGGCATGGAGAACCAATGACCATATTGCTCAGGTTGTGTTGGTGTAGATGTAGATTGTGAAAGTGGATCTGCCTGTGATGCATTTCTAGTGGATAACTATGTAGACTTTGATACAAAAATCTTGACTTATTGATGCTCTCAAATTACACTCTAATTTCCCTAATTTCATGCAAATATCTTAATCAATGTTCAAACTAAAGTTGGGTTTTGATATTTATGCTAATTTCCACAAATCTTTATTGGTTGTTAAACTGAAAATATAGCCTTGGGTTGATATTTATTCCCAAATATATTAATATTTTTATGAATAGGAGGTGCATTCTGAGCTTTATAAAGTGCCTAAATGCAACTTTTTTGAAAACCTAGCTCCCAAAGAGTAAATGGTGAATATTTTATTGTGTAGAGAATAAATTTACAAAGGCCCATTATGTAAATATAAGCTCTGGACAAAATTTACGAACACTTCCTATGAACAAAAACTCTAAAGATTAATTTTATGCAAAGGTTCATATAAGATTGAAGCACTAAAAACTGCCAAAGATAGGATCCTAAAAAAATTTATGAAGACCAATTTTTTCAAATATTGTACCAAAACTATGCCTTTGGGCCTATAATTTTTCATAAATATTTTAATCAGTGTATGTATTGGTGGTGCATTATAAAATATATGAATTAGTTTCCATCACTACTAAGAATATGATGTAGGAGACTACTGATAAATATTTGTCCTAGAAATCACATGACTCGTGTGATGAGTAACCAATGGTTCCTTAAAATAAACACCCTGGGATAACTCTATGATAGAGGAATGTGATCTAGGGGAGTATACTAAATGAGGAATTAATGCCCCCTATGTTAAATCTATGATTCCTATATTAACATATTGATTAATGTGTGCTTTGAGTTCATAACAATGATCATTTGAATGTCCATTGATCTAGTGAAATGACAATATGCTTATGCAATACTTGGTGTAAATTGTGATGTGGATGATGAGTATTTGAATTAAGTGTAATCATCCCCTTATCTAGTAGTGTAAGTAAAATGTCATGAGGCCCATCTTTTTTAAAAATTATATGACCATTTTTCATATATCATGCATGCTACTCATTGTAGGTTGTGTTGTATAGAGTGGCTATTCACCCTTAATGAGTATTTTTATTAGTTGTTTAATTTCCACTAGTTTATGAGTTGCAAGTGTAGTACATTCTTGTACCATGTCATGTCCCCTTTTCAGTTGACATGTTCTGAGTTCATGGTTAGCCTATTATGCGACCCTCATATGCTAATAGGAGGGTTAGAGGGTCTTGATGGAGATTAGCGTGGCTTCGTTTAGCAAAATTTTTCTAGTTGGCTTTCGTTTGGGCTCGATTGGACATGTATTGAGGGAGATATTAATATTTGATTTATTTAATCAAATATTAATTATTTGGTCTAATTTTAAATTAGAAACCCTAATTCTAATTTAAGAAAACCCTAATTAGGGCAAGCATATCTTTTGAGGGTATAAGGGTTTCTCATGGAGGCCATTATGGATTATGCATATGATTATTGATTTTGATTTCTGAAGAATTATTCTGTGAAGACTGAGCCTAGGGTTCTAGGATTCCATTTGCATTGGAGAACGTTCCCTCTTCAGTGTGTGCAATTCAGAGGCTGTGAAATATCAGTTGATCTATTGCCAAATTGAGAGATAGCTTCATCCAAAAGTTATCACAGAATATACAGGGTTGAGAGATAACTTCACACAGAAGTTATTACAGATATTCCAGGTATTTATTTCTTAATGTTTTGATTTAATAAGTTATACAAATAGATATCCTCTGTATTAGAGCTACATATCTTTAGATCTAGGGTTGAAAATAGATAGGTTGTGCTTAATTAGCAGCCATACGAAGATCGTACAGGTCTGTACAGATCCACATAGAAACCGACCTCGGTAGACAGAGATTTCCAGTGACCGACATCGGCCGACTGAAGACCGATGTCGGCAGAGAAGGACTGCCAGTGACCGACGTCGGTAGTATATCGACTGACGCCGACGACTGTGTGTTCGACACAGCAGGCTGAGATGAGACAGAAGTCAGGTTTCAGTCCCAGATTTGCAAAAAGCCAGGGTTTCAAGATAGAGTATTTCATATTATTGAATTTGTATGACAGAGACTTAATTGTAATTATCTAAATAAGTGAAAGATATTTGATTGGCAGATAAGAGATTTATTGTGATTTATTTACTTATTTGAAATTATCTTGCAAAATCATATTCTTGGTTTAGAGCTTTTGTGTTTCTATATTCCCTGTTAGAAGGGGATATTACAGTGGTATCAGAGCTAAATCCTACCATCCTGAGGGTTTGACAGATCTTATGCAGCCACAAGAGTTGGGACTGCACAGGTATAACACACGCAGTAGAGCCTTGCTTGAAGGAACCCAGTTGTTAGATCAACAATGAATTATCATGGGTGACAGACGTGAGGGTAGCCCACCCAGGCGCCACAGGTATGATGCTGACCAGGACACCAGAGAATTTCACCGTGTTATGATGACAAACTAGCAGCAGATGAATCAGACACTACAGGCACTTATGACTATGATAAGGGGGATGAATGCACCTGATAGATAGAATGGTGAACAAGGAGATAATAGGAGTGCTACTATTAATCAGAGACCCCAACAAACCCATTCTAGGACCGTCGATAGACCTACACGGCCTACGTTTATATAGGACAAACCAGAAGCTCCAGCAGAAGAGACGACAGGGGATTTCCTATTTACAGATACCCTCATGGCTACAACTGATGAGTGGAACTTATTAGATCCTCATGTTTAGGATAAGATGTCCTTTGATAATTTTTTTACTCTGAGGAGAGAGCACTACAGATTAGTTAGACAGGACAGGAGGCCTAGAGTTCAATTCAGTGAGCTGAAGAAGGCTACTGGTAAGCTTTCTTTGACTACTTTTGACGGCAGTGGCAAGATGACAGCTCAAGCTTGGGTTCATAAGCTTGACACCTTTTTGGAATTAAGACCAATGTCAGAGATAGAGGCCATCAAATATGCCACTTTGCACTTGGATGGAGTATCACATGATTGGTGGTACCATGGTATGGTAACACTTCAGCATAACCAGGTGACAGAGTACCAGGACTTTGTGCATAGATTGGTTGAGCAGTTTGACAGGAAGGATCCTGAGGTTTACTTCCAAGATCTGGCATAGTTGAGACAAACAGGTAACTTAGAGTCCTTCATTGGTGAGTTTCAGAGATTGGCAATCATGGTGCCCAATATTTTTGAGCGTAAATTGGTAGTTCTCTTCATGGAGGGATTGACAGAGCCATTAAGAGGTTGGATCAAAGCCTTTGATCCTCCTTCATTACAGGTAGCTATGAAGAAGGCGTGTAGTATGGAGATGGCAGCCCCATCCCATAAATTTAACTTCAAAGGTACTTCTTCATCTAGAGACCATAAGTGTTCCAACACAGATACATAGAGACCAGATTTTAACATAGATAAATCAGGTGTAAAGAATGACTCAAAGGCCGATCCAGCAGCACCACCTTTGGATCGTGAGGCACTTAATGATCTATGTAGGAAGAAGCTTTGCTTTTACTGCAAAGGTCCATATGATATCCATCACGATTGCCCTTTGAGGCCTAAGGGCAAGGCAAATCGTGTGATGTGGGCATACTATGAGGATTTTGATTCAGAGGATTCCGAACAGCAAAATAGTTCTGAGGGGGCAGAGGCAGAGGCTTCAGGGCCTAAGGTAGAGGCAAAATTAGAGCTTCACATATAGGAGGCATGCCTATCCAGCATTCAGTCAGATGAGTCATTCAGACTCTGTGGAGTTTTGGTAGGGCAGAAGGTTATCACCCTTCTTGATATAGGAGCCACACATAATTTCATAGATGCTAGATTTGTGGAGAAGCGTGGACTCACTACCGAAGATTTTGAGGGCATCAGAGTTAAGGTGGCCAATGGTCACACTCTTAGGTGTGAGCGTATGATTAGAGACCTCCCATTGCGCTTGAACAACTATGAGTTCAAGGCTGATTATTATGTGGTAGACATGGGTGATATAGACTTAGTCTTGGGTATGAAGTGGATTCATTCATTTGAGGAAGTTACTCTTCATCTCAAAGACATGGAGGTTCTCTTTGATGTTGATGGGAAGACACACATTCTTAAGGCAATACGGGGCAGCAGCTTCAGATATATGTTTTTTCATCAGATGGAGATGCCTACGCCACCTGACATGATAGAGTGCGATGACGAGTGCACATTGGCACCAACACAAGAGAGATATGAGGAAGATTTTGGTCTTGAGGTAAGTGTAGTTCTGGAGTTATCACATGTGGTAGGGACTCAGCTTGCTATTACAGTTGGTTCACAGGTTGATATGACTCTTTCTAGCCTTCACAATCCAGATTTAGATATTATTCAGGTACGGAGTTTGCTTGAGTTGCTTGCTGATTTTCATTTATGGATTGGATGTTGGGGTGCTTATCTTAGCAGTAGGGATGGACATGGCATGGAGTTTGCATTGATTGACAGCAGGGCAGATCATGACTACATTTGGGATCCAGGTGGATTGATGAGTGTATCATGCAGTGATTGCTTGAGGGCAAGCAATTTCAGGAGGGGCAGATTGTCATGTCCCCTTTTCAGTTGACATGTTCTAATTTCATGGTTAGCCTATTATGTGACCCTCATAGGCTAATAGGAGGGTTAGAGGGTCTTGATGGAGATTGGCGTGGCTTCGTTTAGCAGAATTTTTCTAGTTGGCTTTCATTTGGGCTCGATTGGACATGTATTAAGGGAGATATTAATATTTGATTTATTTAATCAAATATTAATTATTTGGTCTAATTTTAAATTAGAAACCCTAATTCTAATTTAAGAAAACCCTAATTAGGGCAAGCATATCTTTTGAGGGTATAAGGGTTTCTCATGGAGGCCATTATGGATTATGCATATGATTATTGATTTTGATTTTTGAAGAATTCTTCTATGAAGACTGAGCCTAGGGTTCCAGGATTCCATTTGCATTGGATAACATTCCCTCTTTAGTGTGTGCAATTCAGAGGCTGTGAAATATCAGCTGATCTATTGCCAAATTGAGAGATAGCTTCATCCAGAAGTTATCACAGAATATACAGGGTTGAGAGATAACTTCACACAAAAGTTATTACAGATATTCCAAGTATTTATTTCTTAATGTTTTGATTTAATAAGTTATATAGATAGATATCCTCTGTATTAGAGCTACATATCTTCAGATCTAGAGTTGAAAACAGATAGGTTGTGCTTAATTGGCGGCCATACAAAGATCATACAGGTCTGTACAGATCCACACAGACACCGACCTCGGCAGACAGAGATTTCCAGTGACCGACATCGGCTGACTGAAGACCGACGTCGGCAGAGAAGGACCACCAGTGATCGATGTTGGCAGTATATCGACCGACGTTGGTGACTGTGTGTTCGACACAACAGGCCGAGATAAGACAGAAGTCAGGTTTCAGTCCCAGATTTGCAAAAAGCCAGGGTTTCAAGACAGATTATTTCATATTATTGAATTTGTATGACAGAGACTCAATTGTAATTATCTAAATAAGTGAAAGACATTTGATTGGTAGATAAGAGATTTACTGTGATTTATTTACTTATTTGAAATTATCTTGCAAAATTGTATTCTTGGTTTAGAGCTTTTGTGTTTCTATATTCCCTGTTAGAAGGGGATATTACATACCAAATTTGATGATAGAGGTTCTAAAGGATTTAAATCCAAATTTGTCTCTAAATATGAAATATTTATTTCCAATTGTGCCTCCAATAAGATAGCTACATGGCATAGATATCTGAATGATTTAGATGTTTGATATAGCAATATATTTTGAAGAGGAGAAATTAAACCTATAGCAAATATGTATTACACTTATAAAATAATTAGTTGATAAATTTATTGATGTAAACAAACATTGAACCATATAATGTACTCTATGGTAGGATATATCTCACGTTGATGTAGTGAAGGTAACATCTCATGTGTGACTAGAGGTCCCTTATTTTGTATGTAATGTCTGAGAAAAACTATCTCTAGCTCCTCATATGTGTGTAGAGATCTACTAGGGATTGTATGCTAGAACTAATTTATTTCTTCCTCTTGTAAGGACTTTGGAAATATTTGTAGTAGACTCAACTTATTTATAATATGGGTCATGGATTTCTCATAAGCCTAAAGGTGCAAGTATGGGTCTCCAATCCCATTCAATATAGGTAATATTGGTATCTAAAAAATTATGTGGCAACATTATAGTTGATATTATATGTGGATTATGGTTTCCATGTATGACATTAGAATTGGATTGATATTGGTATGTTTTTTCTCCAAAGTGAGATGGTGTACTTTTTTTTACAAAGTACCCAAAACAAACATTAAATAAATTAACACTTGTGAAGGTATATTATTATTATCAAGGGATCCAATTAATGCTTGAATTTTATTATTTATCTTATCCATTGGTTTATAATATTGGAATTTTTTTTAAGAAGGAATGGTGTGCTCTCAATAACCTGTGGAGGTGTGATAGCTTGGACCTAGTTAGAGGGAAATAATCTATCACCCTTATTTGGGTTTATTTGATAACTAGGTCCTACTATATTAAAGGGGTTAAAGGGGATTAATTGGTACCCTTTGTGTTGTTAATTTTAATAGAAGGTGCTTTATTTTATAGTGAATGAAAATTGTGCACATAATAATAAGTGTGTGTGGGTATTTTGACATATAATCTAATGTTTGGTTGACTATGAGAAATATGTGAAGTAAGAGAAGAAGTAGAAGTTGTAGATTTTTTGTCATCATCATGACAATAAAAATAATCATCATTATCCCATTTTACTCAAAATAAAAATTTAATTCATTTGAAGAGGTAAGAGTAGAATAAGTATCAATCACATGTTCGTTAAGACAAGGAAAAGGAGAAGATTTTAACTTTTCACTACTATGCAATGTATCATCTTGAGTAAGTGTAATACAAGGTATTTGTGCACTAGTTATTTTTGAAATGCAAGATTTATTATCATTTTCTATTTGAGTATCAAGGGAATAAAGAGTAAAAATTATGTTTTCTTTTTGTATATTATGACATACAAGGGAAGATTTAGAAACATGTGCATTATCTATTTATGGCAAAGAATCATTGCATGTAGCTTTAAATGTGAATGAAGGTGATAAATAAATTTCATCTACCTTATTTTGTTCATTATAAAAATGTGTACCATTCCTTATACTTCCATTTTGAAATGTAATTGAGAAAGGGAAAGAAGATGCATTATTTTGATCTACTTTCTTTGAATCATGTAAAAGTGATTTTCATGTAGTACACTTATATTGATTTATTTTGAAAAATGAATTAGGAAAAGTAGTTGAAAAATTAGGATCACATTATAATCAACAAGAGGTTCTTTTGGAATTATGTTGTTGATTTGAGTTTTAGGAATAAAATAAGAGGAAGAGGAAAGAAAAGATGATGTATCAATATATCCTCTTGTTCTTTTGTATTATCATGTGCATAATAATCTTCATACCCATCATTGTAATAATATTTTTCATCATAATTATCAATTAAATAATTATCATGCTCTAATTTAATTTTGAAAATTAGTCTATTCATTGTTATAATCATGATAAAAATTCAAGATTGCATCAAATGTATGAGGGGTAGAATACTTTGTAGATGCCATTTTAAACTTTCCAAAGAAGATAATGTAAAGAATGAATAATAAACACACAAGAGATATAATATAATATAAAATAACATAATTATGTGTGTAATGTGTGATTTGTTTGAACAAATATTGTAACACAAGATAGGGTTGTTTTGGAAACCCTAGTTGCTAATGTTTGTGTGTATAGGGACCTAGTATGTGGATTTAGGGTTTCAAGTGAAGGTTGTGTTGTACGTATTTAAATTGAATTAAATAAATAAAACCCTAGTGTTTGAAGGAATTAAATTATATAGGTTAATCCACAAAATCAAAAAAATAGATTTTTTATAACCCTAATTTGATGTTTAAAATTTATAAGGTAAACCCTAAGAAAAATTAATGTTTTTGAAGCTATGTTTAAATTAAGATGGGTTCACTAAATGTTTTAAAAATTTAGGTTTTTACTAAATAAATCTTAAGATAAATTAAAGGGTTGGTTCTATATTATATCTAGAAATAAATTGGAATTAACTGATTTTATGTATCTTTTCTAAAAATAGTAAATACTGGGAGAAGATGGGTTTATCTAGATATGAATAGATTTTATCATAGATCTAAATACTAGAGGTGACTGAGTAGTCAAAGTGGAATTTCTTTTTGTATACTATTTTTGTGATCTAGATTAGGATAGCAATATCCCCCTTAAGATAGCAGCGCCATGTGGTGATAATGTCCAAACCTAGCACTAGTGTCCCTCTTGTAATGATTGTCTTCAAATTTTAAGGGAGCTATGGGATTTATTGAGGGTTTTGTGGGTGATTTACTATATCATGAAGGTTTGTATGTGTCACTGTTTGGGCTGATTCTTATTCAAAAACCTAATAAATACCTGCACACATGAAACAATGAAATAATCAAATGAAAAAAAAGATATGAAAAACTGGGTTATGGGATGTTGTAATCACACAAAGCATAACCCCTATTATCTTGACCATTGCCAAGATTAACCCCAATGATAGGGGTCTCAAATGACATGTATTTTCTCCCTTAGGTAATCTGAACCATAAAATTTCATTATATGCTAGGATAAATTTTGCCTAGGCCCTTATTTGATCAAGCATGAAAATGTGTAGGTATGAATGTTGAATAGTATGCAGAGTCTTTGAGTTGTACTATTGATTAGTTTTATGTAATAAGTGTCAATATAGTAAGTGTTAGCTATAAGTGCCTTATGAGGATATTTATATAGGAGGATATTGGTTATGAATATAATACCTTATTCATTGGTTGACATGTCATGAAAAAGATATAAAAAACATAAGAGAAGGGTCACAGAGGGGTCAAGACTCAAATAGGGTGAAAGGGCCCATCAGACACTAGAGGAAAAAGTGGACAGTAGAAACATGTAGCACTCCTATCCTTAAAATGGTGGTAATGTCCTAGGGCTCAGAATTAAGTAAAAATAAAGCTTGATAGGCTAGGGGCCCCTAGGACTGGGAAAAGGTGACTAGTGATTATTAAGGGTGACAAAACAGTGAGAAAAAGGCATAAGAAAGATCAAAAGACTCAAGGTGACCAAGTGAACAAGGACTATAAACATCACTAAGAATTTTTGTGTGAAAGAGAAACAAAATACATAGTACTTGTGGTTGCTTGACCAAATTAGGGTTTTTACAGATAGTGAACCATGTGGAATAAGATTCCCCTAGTATTGATATGGCCATTGGGTAGAGGAAATTCCAACATATATATGTCCATGTGTGACCTATATGTCATGTATTGCACTCATATATGTTAAAATACATGCATGTATGAAAATAATATGCCATCTACCAAAAATATGATAAATAATATATGTAAATAGTGAAATATAATAATCATGTCATACTCAAGTCTATATTTTAATTTTTTTTAATATTTTGAATGTTTTTAAGCTTTTAAATTATTCATTATTTTAAATGATATAGTCAAGTAAGAAAAAGTATAAAAAGTCTTTGAAAATAGAAGGATGGGATAGAACTAAAAATATATAACATGTGTCAAGGCATAGTGTGCACGAGATGTGATAGCAAGGTAATATGGAAGAAATTGAATAAATCAGTAGGCCCACACTATATATGTGCATTGAAATAATTTACCTAAATATAATATGTCAAGATAAGGAATTGCATGCCCTCGATGGGAAATAATCAATGTGTGCTCATTTAATATGTAAATATAAGTGTATGTGATTGTGTAAGCTCAATGGAAGCCTTAAAGTGTATAATTAGTCAATTTGTAAGAGTGAGAAAGTATAATTATGCCAAGGATGTGCACTCAAATCATTAGAGGATAAGTTTAATGGATGTCCATATCAAGATAACAATCAAGAATCAAAGGCCAAGTGGAAACAAATCCAAGGGCTAGAATAATGGTTAGAGCAAATGCATATGAGTATGTATGTAAAAATATAATAATAGAATGGATGAAAAATATAAGGGGATATGTAAAATATCTAATATATAAGCTTGACCAATAATTCCAGCAATAAAACACTCACATGGAGTTCTTAGATACAATATGTGATTTGTTGAATTTTGTGTTAAATCACTAATTAGAATGTGGTGTTTATTTATAGGTTTTTATCAACTTTTGAATATATTGTGTCTGATTTGTTTTCTTGATTTGAAGAAACTCCTTATCTTTTAATGGTATCAGTCACACATTCATGCTAAAATGTAAGATAGTCATGATCTTTAGTTAGTGTTTCCCCTATTTATCTTAACCTTGATCATCTTAGTTTTGTATTAAATTGATCCAAAGTAAAGTCAAGGTGAAATATAATGGAACATGTTTTGAGATAAAGTGTTACTGGTGACTCAATATATTTAATGCATTTATTAGGTCTAATAATCTTATTCAAATGTTGAATTCCATACCTAATAAATTGGACAAGTGTCATGCTACATATATTGACTTCATAAATATTAGTGTTCTCATAATTGGTAAATTTCATGTTATCTATATAAGGACAAAGAATTAAGGGATAAATAAATGAGGAATGTTTTTAAGTTGCCTCATTTGAAACCATGATTGGACTATTAACCATTTTATATATATCTTGATTTTGAACTTCTTTCTTGATAAACCCATTTTTAAGTATGCTATCTTTCTTAGCCTACACTTATTTTTACAAAATTTATTTTTGTAACTTATATTTTATTGTTGTAACCTTTATTTCTATAACTTTTTTTAATCAAAATTGGAAAATTAAAAAATTGTTAATTTAATGATGACAAATTACTGAGCAAAATTAGAATATATAAAATATGCAATAATTACACAAGAATGATTTAGAAATCACTAATTATGAAAAGGTGATAAAAAGGGAAAATTTCTAAATATAATTAACTTAGCCAACACTCAAATTTGATAGAATATAATTATGACTATGTGATTAATTGTAGGACTGTATGAGATGAATGCAAATAAAAAATAGGGCTCCACTTAGATCTAGGACAGGACCATGCTATTCAAACAAGATCAACATGTGTTTTATTTGTAAGGTGCATAGGAATCAAGTAGGGTTTTTTCCCTCTATGTAAAGTTAGACATGTGCACCTTCACATGTAGGTCTTATGTATGCAATCATATATATTTGATTTTCTATAGGATTTAGTGTGTACCTTCTTCACTTTGAACCCTAACTTAATTAACAAGGAGTAATAAATTAAATAAGTATGGAAAAGGGGGTTAGTGGATGAAATTGTGTTCAAATTAAACACCTCCTATGTTGAGTGATTCCTACATACCAATACTCTAAATAGAGATCAAATTCCATGTATTTCTCCCATATTATAGTGGTGTGTGAAATGCTAGTGTAGTGTTATATGTTGGTGTAATCCTGGTGTAATTATGTGCTTCAATAATGGTTTATGACCTTGAAGGTGTATTCAAACATATCTTAGGGATACTTAGGTGGTATGGACTCAGAATCGGTAAGAATACTTGTTTTCCTCTCAATGTGTAGTTAGATTAATTCTAGTGTTTCCAATATGGAAGCCCTTTTCCATCTAGTGAAGAAATGAATGAAAAATATACTTATATAGTGATATTTTGGGAAATTCCTCGAATGCAACTTGTAAAATGTGTGGGATGACCTATTAGGTGAATTTGAATTTGATAAATTTGTCATTATTTAGTATGAGGATAAAACCATTGGCTTTGGGCACTATCAGTGAGTGAGGTTATCTTGAAGGATTAGCCTTATCTAAGGAATAGAGACAACTAATATAAGAGTGTAGATCAAACAAATAGTTAGTTTAGGATACTTGGAAATAAGAATAGGAATATCAAGTATTGTAATTGCTAAAAGGTAAGGATAATTCAAATAGAATTAAAGTAATAGTGGTTTACAACCATGGAACTGAGCATAGGCTAGGTGTGTATAAGGAGTGGTCACAAGTACATA